>MJUU01018300.1:200546-227768 GCA_002080025.1 Modiolus philippinarum | reverse complement strand
GGGGGGGGGTTGTTTGTTTGTTTTTGTTTTGTTTTGTTTTTTATTTTTTAGGGGGGTTGTTTTTTTTTATCGACATTATAAGTAATTAAATGATACGTATGATATGTGTGTTGTAACAACACACGTATTAATGTTTGAAACAATTGACGAAAAAATGTACTTTCATCAACAAATTGTTTCCTTATTGGAACGGCCGGGCAGACGGATTATTATCATATGTTAGGAATCATGAGAAGTATAAAGTTAAACAATATCTGCTGGTTTTAAATTCTGAAGTATTGTGGTATGCAATTCTATATTCGAACTTAGATTAACCAATAACTAAATACCGAAGTTACTGTGAATTTACTTTCTGCATATGCGCATTTCGACAACTTATGTCTCTTCAGTGCAGATAAAATCTAAGCATTTGGAAGACCATATACCGAAAAATATTTAAAAACTGACAGAGCAAATAACCAATTCGATCTAAATGTAAAGCCAAAATTAGTTAAGGACAGAGCTATGCATGAGGGAGATACTCCTTAGTTTTCAACAAAATTTAGAAAAATTTAGATATTGTAAGGTTCGAAAAATAATCGGCTATCGGGTCAGCACCGAAGTACTGACTACTGGGCTGGTGAATACCCTTGGGGACTAACAGTCCACCAGCAGTGGCATCGACCCAGTGGTAACAAATAACAAATACCGAAGTTACTGTAAATGTCATTATATGGACAATGTAACCAAAACAGTTTTTGAAAAGTAGTAGTTGAAGGCAAGTATGAGCGATTTAAGCTTTCCGAACCTAAATACAACGTCTAACAATAACATTTGCCATTAATTTACGAGTGTAATTGTCACTGCAACTATGTCTCTGTTAATTGATTGATTGATTAGTTGGAGTTTAACGTCCAAATGAGCAATATTTCAACTATACCAGGACGAGAACAAGTTAATCAATTCAAAAAATTGTAAGTAAAAGAAGAAAGGAATAAAGGTGGAAGGGACTAATGATTGCGACTGGAAAAGGGGAGAAATGAGTAGGGGCAGGAAATTTAGCCTTCGATACGACATCCAGTGTGTCTGCTCTCTTTAGAGAAATAAAGAAGGGGTCTTTAAACTGCATGGATAGTGGCGTTTTTCCATACAGTTTGGCTACAATGGTTCGCGGTCAGGCTTTCCGTATCATGACCTGACTACCGCGCATAGACAGGGCATTCCCCTATCCACCAACTGGGGACGCGCGCGGCAGCTCTGTAGCCGGAGCCCCTGAAAACCGATCCAGGTGCCGGGCCTCTGTTAGGAAGACTCATACTCCAAGCTCAGAGGATGCTGCGGGTCTATTCATAAGCCGGGACTGCGGGCCTATTTATAAGTCGGGACCGCCGTGCGCGGGTCTCTGTTAATAAATTGTTAAAGAAATAGCATATAGCTATATATAGATACTAGTACATTATAAAGATTAATAAAGGATCTGGGTTGAAAAGTCCTCAAAAATATATTACTTAATTGTAATTATATTTGCTATGAAAGATATCAATTTGAACAATTTAATAAATAACAAAATTTCATCTTCCAAAATTGGTTATGGTTAACTCAAACCCTTCTACAACACTTTATGATGTTGAAACAAGACTCTTGCCTATTAACATCGTACATCTTGTTGTCCCGTGCACCCGAATCGAAATATTGTTACCATGTATGGAGTATGTGACATTGTTGGTAGTTGATTTAGATGTAGCAGTTTGTATAGAACCATGTTATAAATTCCATACATTGTTTTTGTAAGGAATGTCACAGTGATGAGATACAATCCATTTTTTCACATCTAAACTTTCCGATCTTAGACAACAGCAGCAGAATACCGAAGAAACAAAGGAGTGAAATTTACAAAAATCGAAGTCCAAAGACTTGGCCAAAACGAGGTCACAGAAAACAATGACGCTAGACACAGAGTAATGACGTTAGACAGACACAAAGCTTAGACAGACACAAAGCACAGAATTAGAAATCACAACATTCAAAACAAAGGCATTCAATGTGAGCTCCAGTGAAACGTAGAGTGACATCAGGTGGTCCGGAAGGGTAAGCATGTCCTGCATTGTTAAAAGCATCCGTCACACTGTGAGTGAGTCAATCCAGGAAAATATCAAAGTCGGTAGTCAAATCCGGGAGGACGTGAATCTAGCTGAAAATGTCCACTTTCATTTGGGATACTGACACGTCATATCTTTCAATGATGTTATGGTGACAGCCATAAAATTTCTTAAGGGATGAAATTAACATAGGTTGAACAAATCCCTGACTAAGCAGCTTTTGGGGCAGTGTTTTTACTCTGTTAAAAAAATCACTGTACAAACTGTGAAATGTACACTCCGTAGGCTGGAGAGGTAGGTATATTACTGCTAAGAAAGGGAAAGTTCACAATGGGGAAATAAAAATCATCACGCTTGTCATATAGCTTAGATTTCGAACGTCCATCTTCGTCAATATACAATCAAAGATCTAGACACTGAGGATACGTAGTTTATTCCATATTTATTTCGGATATCTGTAAACTTCATAATGAATTATCGAAGAAGGGATATTAAGTAGATGCGCATGAGTAAAAGTCCATACAAAAACATGGTAAAACTAAGCAATGAAACAACGCTTTTATTGCTGTTGTTCATCCTCACCTCAAAGTAAGTTCACCCACGAGGATAAGAACGTCCGTTTTCGTCGGTATATATACCGGCTGTCAACGAAACTGTAACATAAGTAATGATTTTTAAGTTTTAAACATTAGACATCTATGTATTACACACACACTTCCTCTGAGCAGAGACAAAACAACTCATTTTTTTTGCAATTTAATTAATTTAACATAAGGCAAAGATTGTCCACGACAAATACCGCATATAAAATTTATCTCAAATTTTATGAAAATGTGATCATCTCCTAAATGCTTTACACCATAACTAAATTTAAACAATTTTTCATATTGGCAGTATTTGGCATTGCACAATATCATGCTCTTCTTTCATAATTGATGATGTTGTTATACCAAATCTATTTAGAAGTATTTCAATTGAAGTTTCATCTGTAAGAAGGCTTGATATCTTAGTCAACGGAAATTATGTCCTTAGCTAGCTGTCAGTAACTGCGAGCATTTGTCCGGACAGTACCTGTGTGTATTGTTTTCATGTCTTATGTAATTCGTTGTAAGAGTACTCGTCTTGATAAGTTGGACTTTTTTCTAGTTTGATTTTTACTGTGAGTCTTTTTGTGTATTTATTTTTTTGCCATTCACCACACATAGGGGGAGGGTTTGGATCCAAGAAAACGAGTTTAACCCCACCGCAATTTTTGCGCCTATCCCAAGTCAGGAATATGTTGGTGACTGGCTTGTCCGTGTCTTCTTATGAAAGTTTAGTTTCTTGATATTTGGGTTATTGGATGTGGTTTGTTTCCATTGATTTATTCACTTTTTTACCTTTTTAGGGCTTGCTATATGGTGTGAGGTTCCTCACTGTGTTGAAGACCGTACGGTGACCCCTAGATGCTTTGTTTTGGGTCGTTTTAACCTGGATATGGGATGTTGTCTCCTTGACATTTACCCCATTTCCTTTCTTTTTCATATTGTACAATATTTCTCTATCTTATCTAAACAAAACACACGTACTAGAAAAAAAAGCATTGACACGTAGACCAAGGACTAGAAATATTAATTCACAGAATTTGTAAAAGTGATCACCAGGTTCGGCTTGTAATGATGGTTCAAAGATATATTTATTTAAAAGACCTTTGCATTTATACGAAATAACAGATACTTCATAAGTTTTACGAATACTCGATATTTTACCCCCCATAGTTTACCAAAAAACTATTACAAAACATTTGAGTAGTCAGTTTTTTTTAATAATTTAAGATCAAGAATTAAAAAATCTCAAGTATATCGATGTTCAAAAGAATTTAACTTTACCTGAATGGCTAAAACCTGTGGATATCAAACCATTTTCCCATAATTTAAAGCCTGACAAGCAAACTCATTTTTAACTTGTAAATGTAGAGGAAAGTGGATACAGTAAGGTACTGGTTATTCGTCCGGTCTGTTTATTTCCATTTGCTGAGTCGAAAAGGAATACATTAATGCTTGGTATAAGAGGAGAAACACAAATAACGTTTAACAAATTGCATAATGGGAAAGCCCTGCAAAAAGGCAAAGTGAATTTAAATTATATTTGCATGAATATATCTGAATCATAAAGAAAGTATCAGTGTTAGGAACAGAAAAATTACGGACCACTTCTGAGGAATCCGATCAATATTATAAACTTTTGATTTTGACAATGCTGATAAATTGTCCCTTAACACATGCCAGTAAATAGAATATTTTCATGCATTAAGGAAAAGAAACTTTAAAAAAAAAGCTGGCAAGTCAATTCTTCCTAGAACAATTTAAAGGTCTATCTTAAAGTTGTGTCATGATTTTCTCCTCATATATTGTCCTGGTAAATTGTCTCGTCCTTCTTAATAACAAAATACCGAGGTTACTGTAAATTTATTATCTGCATATGCGCATTTCGACAACTTATGTCTCATCAGTGTAGATCAAACCAAAATATTAGGAAGTCCATTAACCAAAAAAAAAACGTGTAAAACCCAATAGAGAACAAATAACCGAAGGGATCTAAATAGAAAAGCCAAAATTCAGCTAAGGACAAAGCTATACATGAGTGAGATACTCCTTGGTTTTATACAAAATTTTGTAAAATTTAGATATTGCAACTTTCAATAAAATCGGTTTTCGAGTCAGCACCGAAGTACTGACTACTGGGTTATATAAAATAATTATAAATATGATAAAAAACAACATTCTAGGACAAACTTTAATACTTTTTTACAATGTAAACGTCAAATTGTTTGCTGTGACTTTGACTTCTTTTATGGTTTACTTACACAACATTTTTTATTGAAACTCTTTTGTATCCTAAAAGTTTTTAATCTATGTGTTAAACACCTGAGAACAGACATAAAAAATCAGTTGAGTACATAGATCCGAAACGCTTAGTCTAATAATTTTTGAACCAATGTAACAATACATTTAACAATTAATCAACTATCTTTTTACTGCTAACAAGGTTTAACATGTTTTGGGAGATAAAAGTTATTAAAAGAGATCATCGGATTCAACCAGGCCGATCAATGATACAAAGTAAAGTGATATTTCGAACGAAATAATATTCAAATTCCTTTTGGTTTTATGCTCTAGTGCTCTACATACTTTAATTTATTTAAAAAATATATCTAACACGTTCATATACAGTTCATTTGGTTTGAAGAATAATCCATGTGACTTTGAACAAATAAAAGAATATGGAGTAAATGTACATGGGACAAATTTCTTTAAATACTTGGTAAGATTAAGCAAATGAAACTACACTTTTATTGTTGTTCTTCATCTTGAAGTCACCATGAGGCCTTCAGCAAAGAGCAAACATTCCTACCTCATAGTAAGTTCAAGACGGCCTCTAGCACCGGTTTGAGTAGAATTCCCTTGCTAAATGTTGAACAAAGCAACATCCATGTATCCCTTTTGTCATATATGCAGGGTCTTCGACAAGCATAACATATCGGTCAAAGTACTCTTACAAACACTGTCATGTAACTATTTAGAATTATTTCAAAAGGTATTTTGTCTGTTCCATCAGGGAAGTCTACTACAGTTTCTTATTTAAATTTATAAAGTTGTTATCTTTTATCAATTGTGATTAATGTCGTAATTTCTTCTTCATCTACAAATATATCTTTACAAAGCAATAATTTATAATACGAATTAAGTTGTAAAAGATATTTGCCCATTTATGCCAGAAATTTCACAAATTATTGTTTAAATGCATTTTATTGCATATAAACGGTATTTTTTATAAAAAATTAAAAATTTTGTCTATTTTTATGAATTAATACTGTTGCCGTTCAACATTTTTTGAACCGGTGTCCTATCACTACAGAAGTCTTACGGTAGACATCACAATCGTGTTGATCGCTATAGGATATCCTTTTTCCCAGATGACAACTGATCTCTCCCTCTTCAGCTAAGATTTGTTTTTCCTCTATCGGATTTGACTTAACTATACCAGAGTTGACATGTGTAACACGACAGGTGTCTTATAAGAAGCAGATGCTTACTCTACCGGTGCAACTGATCTCACCGATAGTTTTTGTTGGGTCCTTGAGGTTCATCTTTGTGTTTGTGTGTGTGTCTTTATTTTTCTTTTCTGTGCCGTGCTCATGTTTTGTCTCCGTTTCTTTGTTGTGTCTGATGTTACCATTGTCCATGGATTGTCCGTTCTTTTGACTGACTGTGCGGTTCTCACTGACTGAATTAGGACCCGCACTAAACAGAATATCGCATTTTTATTGGTTTTCTACATTACTTCGTTCTTATTTATCCATTGTCGTCTGTTTACTTATCTTGAAGAATTAAAAAAAAATACCGACATTGCATAGGAACACAGTAAATTTTATACAGCTGTACTCCTGTTTCAAGGAGTAACCTCTCATCAGCAGCATTAAAATCAAATAATATGGAAAGCCATCATCCAAAAGTATTCCAATAAGAAGTACTCATTTCCAAAATTACCGAAATACGAAGCCAAATCCAGTACCAAGGATATCTACCGCGTGCCATACACGGAATAAAGCCTTAATATTTTTAAGTGGTTAAAATTTTGATACAAACTGTAAATTTCTATAACACGCAAGGTAAAATTTTAATGTCAGGCGAGTCTTGACTATTGGGCTTGTGAATAGAGATAAAGGAGAATACTGAGAACGCTAGATCTTAGACTTACATCTCGATTTGGACGAAAATGGTCATCTCAGCACTAAAATTTACGATAAAAGGGACGATTTTAATTTCAAAATTATCAATTCCCTCAAGAAGGACAGTAATATTCAAGCTTCTTCTGTTTAAGGAGAGTATGTCTGTTAGTTGATTCGTTACGCTAGAGCTAGCACAAATTATACAGACTTTCTCATTCGATAAAGTTCGCGACCGCCTTATTAATCAAGGCTTCAAGTAAAGAACAACAATAAAAGCGCTGTTCCATTGCTTGGTTTTACTTTGTATTTGTAGAGATTATGTCTCATTTGCATTTACTCCATATCCCTTCATTGTTAATTCAAAACATTTCGTCTCATACGATCATTAAAAAATTGTTTGATAGATAATAAACCCTTGTGGAAAATTTGGAGTTACGGTCCGAACTCTGATGATTCAAGTTTCTGTTTTTTTTTTTATTTTGTTTTGTTTTGTTTTGGTCTTTGTTTCTTTTTGTTTTTTGTTTTTTTTTTGTTTTTGTTTTTGTTTTTTTTGTTTGTTTAATTCTGGGGTGATCATATCTTTACTGTCAACGACCTTTCAAAAGCAATCGCTGTTGAGTTGCTGCCGGATACTACCGCAAAGGAACAAAGGAAGGGGAGGTTTGGCGCACCATAAAACCGGCTTTACCCACCATTTCTTTTAATATGTCTGTACCAAGTCAGGACCATTGCGGTCCACAATTTTACCGGTTGTTTTCCATCTGCTTAATCTTTATGACTCTTGGAATTTGGCTCTTGACAGCTCTGCTAGGTAATTTAGTTATAATCCCCATTTAAAGATGGGAACGTGCACACTTATTGAGTTGGTCTGTACTATATCCTATACCAACACTACTTTGAAATGAAACTTCAAACTGATCATTGTTTCAAAAGGAATTATTTCATTTCATAGCATTTCTCAGTGAACAGCTTTTGCAGAAATTCTGTTCCAACACGAATGTTTCATTTACATTTCACCGTATACTACAGATTCCATCGTAAAATATTCAATACACCGTACATAACTTGTTGCATCAATCAGTATATATACAAATTGATACATTTTAGAAATACGCTAGTAAACGATTTTACTTTTTTGTAATTTCCCACTGTTGGTCTGACCTGTTTATAGTACCTTCATTTCACTTTTTTATAATGCCTAATTTTCTTACAATCGACTTGATGAGTGCCCCGTATTTGTCTTTATGAAGTTATTGTGCACTAGCTTGAGACACTAGAACTTTAGTCGGGCAACGACTGACAGTGATTGTAACAGCACTTTGCCAGTTTAATTAATGTTTGTTGACGATCCCGAATCCATAACCAGTAAAGATATTGATGTAGCGTTGTTCGACAATTAGCAAAGAATTCCACCTCAAACTGGTGCTTGAGACTATCTTCAACTTACTATGAGGTATGCGCAAAGCTCATTGTTGAAGGTCTCATGGTGACATAAAGATGAAGATCAACACGTTCCATTTCTTGGTTCTACCATGTAATTGTAGAGACTTTGTCTCGTACACATTTAATCCATATCCTTTCTTTTTTATAAGCTAATGTACCATGATAATAAGTTTAACTGAAGTTATGATTTTATTACAACAAATATTACCACGCAAGTAAAAAAATATAGACTGGTTAAACTGAGTTTATGGTCTTCCTAATGTATATATTATATCTGCTCTGAAGAGACATAAGATGTCGAAATGGTCATGTGCAGAAATAAAATTTACAGTAAGTTCAGTATTTAGTTATTTGTTTCTACTGGATTGATGCTGATCCTGGTGGACTGTTAGTGCCCGAGGGTATTCACCAGCCCAGTGGTCAGTACATGGGTGCAAACCCGAAAGCCGATTTTATTTGAAAACTGGCAAGATATAAATCATGCAAATTTTGTTGAAATTTAGTGAGTATCTCCCTCATGCAAAACTCTGTACTAGCTGATTTTTGCTTTCCATTTAGATCATATTTTGTTACTTCCTCTCCATCAGTTTTTAAACATCTTTGAGTTTATGGTCTTCCAAATGTTTAGATTTTATCTGCACTGAAGAGACATATTGTCAAAAAGGAAATATGCAGAAATTAAATTTACAAAAAGTTCGATATTTAGTTATTTGTTACCACTGGGTTGATGCCGCTATTGGTGGACTGTTTGTCCCCGAGTGTATTCACCACCCCAGTAGTCAGTACTTTGGTGCTAACCTGAAAGCAGATTTTATTTGGAAACTGGCAAAATATTTTTATAATTTGTAAATTTGGTTGAAATCTAAGGAGTATCTCTCTCATGCAAAGCTCTGTACTAGCTGATTTTTGCTTTCCATTTAGATCATATTTATTACTTGCTCTCTATCAGTCTGTACACATAATGTATGGTTGTAATATTTCGCGGGGTATTAATTTTCGCGCTATTCGCGTTTTAAACGATAAGCGCGAAAATTTATACCCGAAATATTTCACTGTATACTTGAATATCAATGAATAAAAAGACTTTAACTAAAAATCCGCGAATATAAAAACCCACGAATAAATCCTACTCTAAAAACCGCGAAAATTTCGTACCGCGAATATAAAGCCCTATACAGTATTTGAATTTATGGTCTTTCAAATGTTTAGAATTTATCTGCACTGAAGAAACATAAGTTGTCGAAATGGCTATATGCAGAAATGAAAATATTTTTATCGTCTTCTCTGCAACCTCATATAAGAAGCAGTCATGCCACACACAAATTTTGAAGAGGACCATGCAAGGACTTGTTTTAAAAACCAAATTCTTTTGGACAACGTTTTTGGACAAATGTTAGGCTGTTTCCAGCAGGCGGTGATCTTGGATGAGTTAAAGACTTGCGGGATAATTTTTTGAAGGACCATCTAAGAAACATTGCGACTAAGATTGATTGTAATTGGACTAGTACTTTCTGAGAAGGTCTTTTAATGTGTTTACTTGTGATTTAATGTTCAACGGGAGGGCATCTAAAATGAAGAATGGGCCTGCCCTTAGTTATATTTCATTTTGAAAAAAAAAAACATCTAAGGACCATTTTAACTAAAATTGGTTTTAATTGGACCAGTATGCCCTGTTAAATGAAAATATTTTATCATCTACTCTGCAACCTCATATAAGAAGCAGTCATGCCACACAAAAATTTTGAAGAGGACCCTATGAAACCCTATGGGAAAACATTCAAATATCTTTGAATGTGTTCCCATAGGGTTTCATGTTAACTTAGGTTGCCACTGGCGGCCATCTTGGATGAGGAAAGGACCTGCCGGATGTCTTTTGGAAAAAACTATCTAAAACCATTGTGACTAGTTTGGTTCTAGAGGATTTTTTCCAGTGGACCCAATGTTAAACTATGATCGCTGCTGATGGCTATCTTGGAAAGAAGCGGAACTGCCAAATAATATTTTTAGAGGTGACCCTCTAGTACCATTGTGATTGCGTTTTGTTTCTAACTGGGTAAGTAATTTTTGAGAAGATCTTTGAATGTATTTTCCAAACTGTCCAAATGTTTAACAGTTCCCCGCTGGCGACAATCTTGTATGAAGTACAGTCCTGCCAGATACCTTTTTTAAAGGCACAATGCAAGAATGGATGGGGTGTAGATCTGTCTGGTACAGTATTTGAAGGAGACTGTTGCGACTAAGGTTTGTTCCAATATTATTAACTTAGTTGTTTTCGAGGAGAAAATCTGTGAATGAAATGTTTGTTACGGACAGACGCCAAATGATGGTTTAGCTCACTCTGGCTATAGCCAGGTGAGCAAAAAAAAATGAATGAAAACATTTATTTTCAGTAGGAATGTTATATTTTCACATCTAAAAAGACATACTCATGCCCAAGAGCATACATTTTTAACATTGTATAGCCATTCTGTGATCAATTATTTTGAAAATGAAAAATTAGAGTTTACGACAGTTTGGTGTCTAACTTAAGCAATGCAAAGGTGTCTACTGTTACAAATTGAAAAAAAAACCGGATTTCGTAACAAAATCTGCAAGCCACATTTCGACTGATTTTATATTAGAGTAACTGCATATGTAAACCCCAATTAGCAAAAACAAACTGAGACCCTTAAATCATTGAGTATGTGTTTTTTATTTCACATCATATTAAAGAAATAAACAAATTTAATATTTCAAATAAAATCACAAATTTCATATTCTATAGACTGTTACAACTAAGATAGGTTAAATCACTTTAATGATTGTGATACAAGACTCTTTGTAATTAAAGGCATAGATATATGCAGGATATTTAACGACTCGGATCGAAATAGTATCACCTTGTACTAATTCTATCGATGTTACTGCTGTAGAAGAATACGCATAACCACTTTTATCACTAGAAGAAAAAGTAGATGTAAACAAAGATCCATTTTTATAAATTCCAACTTCTCCATATGTTGTTCGCGTCAGAAATGTCACAGAAATAAGATAAAGTCCATCTTTTTCACATGTAAACTTTCCGGTGCTATTAAATGAAGTTAAGTCGTTGATTCCGACTTGATTTCGGATGTCTGAAAACTTGATGATGTATCCACCTTGTCGTGTACTGTTGTATTCATCACCTTGTAAACAGGCTGTCAAGGAAACTGAAATACAGAATTATCTTACAGTATTGAATACATAAAAAAAACAGCTTAAATACATACTTAGTCAAAAAATTTTGCAATTCCCCCCCAAAAAAATGAAATAAAAAAATGATAAAAAACACCAAATATAAAACTATAGATTAAAAAATCGAATTCAGTAGTTTGTTAAATACTTCATTTATGTTTCATAATTATTGCAGTTTTCATCGGTTAAAGAGAAAACATGGGGCGTTGTGCTACAGGTTTTCACGAATTGCTGTTCTATTTTAGCGACATTCAATTCAAGTGACTATAATATATTGATTGATTGATTGAATATTGTTTAACGTCTACTCAGCAATATTTCAGCTATATCAAGACGAGAACAAGTTTGTTGATAAATATATATATATATATATATATATATATATATAAACAAACTTNGTTTCATAATTATTGCAGTTTTCATCGGTTAAAGAGAAAACATGGGGCGTTGTGCTACAGGTTTTCACGAATTGCTGTTCTATTTTAGCGACATTCAATTCAAGTGACTATAATATATATATATATATATGTGTGTGTGTGTGTGTGCGTGTGTGTGTGTGCGTGTGTGTGTGAGAACTAAATACTAAATGTAATTTACAAAAGTCTAGTTCAGTCTTCACATCGCTGTTAATTAACTGTAACCAGAAATGTTTGAGTTTTCTAAAAAATTTTGTAAATCATTTACATATAACGAAAAAAGTAAGGGGAAATTTTATCTTCCCTGTCTCACTCCAATCTCATAAAACCCATAAAGATGAATTGCAAATTTCGGAAAAATCAATAAAATTGCATATCATACAACATTTCATCATTTATGGTGAAATTGGCCTTGGTGGCGCCAAGTTTGGAAGCATTTATGGTGAAACTAGCATCGGTTACATGAGTTGGGTATAAACACATATGACTACAATCTACTAGATAACAAATTACTGAAATTACTGTAAAGTAAGTGAGAACCAAACCGTCAGTCTAAAAGCGAACAATCCAAGGACAATGGCAACACCAGAAACAAAAAGGCAGAAAAAAAACAGACACAACATGGGTACAGCACAGAAAAGAAAAATGAAGACACTCACACACAAAGATGAACAACACGGACAATATAAAACTATGGGGAGATCAGGTGCACCGGTAGAGTCAGCATCTCCTGCTTCTTATAAGACACCCGCCGTGTTGAACATGTCAAATCCGGTAGTAAAGTCAAATTCGGTAGAGGAAACAATTAAGCTTTAAAGTAAAAGATCTGTTGTCATGTGGGAAACAGATATCCCATAGCGGTCCACAAGAAAATTTACTTTTTGCAATGACAATTTCGACAATTTATGTCCATCACTAAAGATAAACTCAAAACACTGGAAATACCGAAATTGAAAGGTGTACAAAAGCTGTTAGAAAACAAATAATCAAAAGGATTTATTGCCAAAATAATCAGTTCCCTTGAACCAAAATTTTCAACCAAAAACTGCAAGTGTAGCATTAATATGGTAGTGAGAAGTGCAGTTTTAATTTTAAAAGCTTTGTATTTGGATATAATTTGCTATATGAGCCTTATGTCCGTGATCCAGCAGGTTGCATTTAAACTTTCACTACCCCTTAAATTATCAAATCAAAACATTTCTATGTAAAGAAAAATAGAGTTATGGCATTGTCATATCATCCAAACAATTAAGTTCCTTTTGAAATGTCCAACAATGTTATTGTATATCAGTTTGTCATAGCATGTGGAGTTTGTTACATTGATTTGTGAATGAAAAAAGAACTATATATAGTTTATATGGTAATTGAAAATGATGTACTCAATAAAATTATTAAAACATTACATTTTTGGGGCCATTCAGGGCTTGCTATATGGTGTGAGGTTCCTCACTGTGTTGAAGACCGTACGGTGACCCATAGATGCTTTGTTTAAGGTCGTTTTAACCTGGATATGGGATGTTGTCTCCCTGACATTTACCCCATTT
Organism: Modiolus philippinarum; assembly: GCA_002080025.1. Classification (NCBI taxonomy): domain Eukaryota; kingdom Metazoa; phylum Mollusca; class Bivalvia; order Mytilida; family Modiolidae; genus Modiolus; species Modiolus philippinarum. Next base: position 214,363 of record MJUU01018300.1, on the reverse strand, counting down.
CCTTTCTCTTTCATAAGTTTGCTTGAAAAAATAAATATTGCTTAATGTATTCAGCAATAGAAGGGAATCTAAATTTGTGATAATTTTTTCCTTACATCAATTAATCAGTAGATTTGGCTTTGTTATAAGGTAATACTTCTTAAAGATGAATACAAATAAAAAGAAAAGATATGGAGTGAATGTTCATGTGACAAAAACGCAAACGATACATACAGGGCTTTTATTCCTGTCTACGTCTTGATGTCGCCTGAGAGTCTGCAACCAGAGGTGAACAATATTCACCCCCTCAACGAGAGATGAACATTATTCACCCCCGTCACATCTGAAGCCTACCCATCAATTACAGATTGATATAGATTGTATAGTAAAGGACCTGGATTGTTTGATTATTGGAAAATAGAGAATTTCCAATGTTTTTTTTGCAATATATGTTATGGACCTATAGATATTGACTAATTTTAACACACCTGTAGATAACTCACATTCCTTAGTTTGTTATACAATAGGAACTAGTATCCCGCTAAGGTAATTGACAATGGACAATAAGATATTCAGAATATGGAGTAAATGAACATGAAACCATAACACATATGTTTATTCCAACTGCAATGAATTTTGACGAGCTTTTTGGCCATTTCGGAAATTAATTCCTCATCAGCAGCACTAGAGCCCTACAGAGGAAATCTACGATTTCAAAAATGCTCATAATGGAAAAACCAAACGAAATTTGAATAATCAGTCATATCCAATATATAGCCAAAGACAAACCAACGATGGAGAGAATTTAACAATAGAATTTAGAATTCACATAAATTTAGAAAATAGTTATTAAGAAATATGGGTAAGGTTTCCTTAAAAAACCATATCTTAACTAAAAAATTGCACATGTATAAAGAGTCTGGGAAAACTACCAACTAGAAAACTTAATGGATATCGGATCGTCGACACAGGACAATGCAGCACAAACAAAATAATTATATAAGTCTAGAAGATTGTGAAACGATATCGATAAAATATATAAAAGTTGTTAAAAATAATGTGACAAAATTTTCAGTCAACGAATTACTTTCATCAGTGTCTTAAACACGCTAAAATATAATTGCGATTGATGATTACATCACTCAACATCGAATGTCAAAAAAGAGTGATGAAAAATTACAAAACTTTATCTCGCATGCCAACAACTTGCACCCATCTATCAAGTTTACTTCAGAAATATCGAAGACTACCATCTCCTTCCTTGATACTACCAGCTCTTTATCGGAAGGTGAAGTGTCCACAGATTTATATTGCAAACCCATGGATACAAACCAAAACCTTTTGTCCAGCAGCTGTCATCCTCCACATGTAACTAAACATATTCCATACAGCCAAGCCCTCAGAATAAGACGAATCTGTTCGAAGGAAGAGTCCGTTAAAAAAACGTTTAGGTAAACTCAAAAACAATCTTAAACGAAGAGGGTATAAACACAGTAACATCACAAAAAGATTTCATAAAGCCCTGAATATTCCAAGGAGCACCTTGCTAAAGTACAAAGAAAAACAAAAGAACGCCTGGTCTTCTAATATTTCATCCTTCCCTGAAAAACACTTTTAACACCGTTCGTAAGCACTGGACATCTGTGGAAAAAAGTCTCAAATTGTCCAAAATCTTTCCCGAGCCTCCTTTGGTTGCATTTAAACAACCAGACAGACTGAGGAACTTGTTGATACGGGCAGAAGTGTCTAATACTACCAGTACCACAGGGAACAGTCAACCTTGTGGAGACAGGCGCTGCAAATGTTGTAGACGTATGCAAACCTCGTCTTCGTTTACCAGTCAGATTACTACAAAAAGATACAAAATATTTTGCACTTCCAATTGCAAAAGCACAAATATTATTTATTTGCTGCAGTGTAACATTTGTAATCTCCAATACTTGGGCGAGTCAAAGCAACCATTCCACAAACGTCTGAATGGAGACAGAAGTGACCTTAGTAAAAAGCCACTTCTGCCCGTGAGTCAAAACTTCAGGTTGTCAGACCACAGTATCGAGGATTTCAATAGAACGAAAATCCTCATCTTTGAACAGAACGGCCAATGGAGTGATTCCCAACGTGAAGATCGAGAAAGATTTTGGATTAAAGAACTCCGAGTTATACATCCTGACGGAATAAATAGAAAACAATAGACCTATAAAGTCAACCAACGGTGTATCTTCGAACTCGAATATATCTTATACTAAGCCATAGTTTTATTTATCTATTATAATTTTTTTTATTTCTATAGTTGACACTATCAATTTGTCTTAGTCATTTATACTGTAAGATGTTTCCTTTCAAACTTGTATGTAAAAAATATTTGACGTTATGTGTACACTTATAATTTCTGTTTACCTGTGTGAAAGAAAAAAAAATTGACATTCGATGTATAATGTCCAAATATTGTTGAGTTATGTAATCATCAATCGCAATTATATTTTAGCGTGTTTAAGACACTGATGAAAGTCATTCGTAAATTTTGTCACATTATGTGTAACAACTTTTATATATTTTATCGATATAGTTGCAAAATCTTCTAGACTTATATATATATATATATATATATATATATATATATATATATATATATATATATATAACATGCATGTATACAAACCTCTTTCAGCATTTTTAACAACCTGACTATCAAGTTTCTCAAGTTTGGTATAAATAGTCTTCTCAGATTCATGTCTCTGGGAATTTATAGCTTCAACTTTTTGTTGCAAGTTACTAATGTCTTGAAGTGCATGATTATTTTTTAATCCTTTCACATCTTGGAGTTCTTTACTAAGTTCATTCGTTTTATCGGTTAGTTTAATAAACTCTTTTTCCAGAATCGAAAATTTCATTGTCGCAGTCTCTAGATTTTGATGTAGGTTCGTATATTTATTCAGCAATTCTTGGTAATTTTGTTCAGATAAATGGATTTGACTTCTTTTGTCAGTTTGCTCAGTTTCTTTTGCAAATGTTGTCCGTTTTTCTTGATCTTGCCCAGCAAAAAATTTCAACATTTTACTTGTGTCATGTCGCAATTTCTCCATTTCGTGATTTAAGTTATCGATCACACTTTGCAATTGTGCCTTGGCGTCCACAAATTCGTTTGCTGTAAGGTACTGAGTATTTGATCCTGTATTTCCGTTTGAATTTCGAAATCCATGGACCATTGAGGAAAACAATAAAATGAGGAGCAAAATCTGCATTTTGATTAATAACAAAAATAAATTGCAAATCACAACAAGAATACAGATATATATAGCATCTCCTGTCACATGGTTGAGTATAACATTTTTGTAATATTTAGAAACCCAAATATGTGGGCTACTTTAAGAAGTTCATGTAAATAAGAATGTGATTTATCATGTCACAATCTCAAAATATTAAATTTTGAGTGTTACAATTGACAACAAGATAGTAATTTATTACAGGGATCTTTTGTGGGGGGTAGTTCTTCTACATAGAAATTTCGATAGTAGAGCCTTGTAACTATGAAATGAAACAATCGTTCGATTAGACTTGAAGACGCAAAGGAAAATAAACAGTGTTTCATGGGGAATTCGGTTGTGGATTTGAACTAGAGGGTCAGTTCACCAGATATCCAAAATCAGCTATAGACAAAGCTTTGCATCAGGGAGATACTCCTTAGTTTTCAACAAAATTTACAAAGATTTAGATATTGTAAGTTTCCACATAAATAGGCTTTCGAGTCGTCACCGATGTACTGACTACTTGGTTGGTAAATACCAACGGGGACTAACAGTCCATTAGCAGAGGCATCGAATAACTTAAGAACGAAGTTGCTGAAATTTTTATTTCTGCATATGGCCTTTACAAAAACTTTAGTCTCTTCAGTGCAGATAAAATCTAAACATTTGGAAGACCAAAAACTCAAAGATGTTAAAAAAACTGATAGAGAACAAATAAACAATATGATATAAAAGCCAAAATCAGCTATGGACAAAGCTTTGCATGAGGAGGATACTCCTTAGTTTTCAACAAAATTTACAAAGATTTAGATATTCAAAGTTTCCACATAAAATCGGCTTTCGGATCAGCACCGAAGTACCAGTAAATCACCACTGATCTAATAAAAGTAAAAAATTTTGGATACCACAATAAATATCATTGTTGATTTATCAACAGCTTATTGTTTCAAGTAAATCTTAAATGATTCAATCTTTATTTGGTATTCATAGGTTATGTAGAGACCCATTATCTTTCAAATCTATTTATATCCATTCAAGTAGGATATTATTCATACAAATTGCAGTTGGTGATTTTCGACCATTCTCATTGGTCAATTCAGGAGTCGTATGTCACGTCCGCGTCTTGAGTACTTTACAGCTGTGTTACTTGGGCGAAATTGTTCTGGTCCTTAGATGAAATTTTGTGGCGAAACCACGCTTGTTTTTTAAACAAGGCCAGAAAGAATTCGACCAATACAGCCGTTTGCGGGTTTTGGAATTTTTCCTTTGGCGACAGATTATCACCAACATAGGTTTGTAATTCTTCAGGTGATTTTTAGGGGCAGCCGTTTGCAAAGTCTGGTGTTAATATCAGTGGTTACATTTGTACAACTTACGACCCTCATTTGGTTCTGAAATAACTAAATACCGAAGTTACTGGTTTAGAACTCTTGTTGTGTTATACAGCTCTGAAACAGGTTTTAACGGGGTGAATAGTTTCATGAGTTTTCCGTTGTGAGATGTACATGTAAATTTTGATATTTGTTTGATTTAGTTTGTAGTTTAGATTTATTCAGAATGGTTTGGTATGCTAGGCTGAATTACATTTTTTTTATTTGCAAGAAGCCCCTTTATACAATTTAGTTGATTGGTTGTTATACTGATGTTTTGTATAAAAGGCTATAAATTGACAGATTATAAGGAAACTGGTACTTTCCCTTATGATAAAGGTACCGCACTGGTATACATGTATGTTAGACAATATTTCAGCTATATCAAGATGAGAACAAGTTTGGTTAGTGAATGAATAGGAAAGACCATGGGACGGGAAATTCTGACTGCAATGGACTATCCTTGACGAAGACAGAGGTGATTACTGAGAAGAGAGATCGCTGTCGCTTTCGCTGTCAATACCACAGTAATATTAGCAGTCTATATCACGATTACGAACAATTTATCAATACATATTGAGTATATTTCTTTAAGGAACTATAACTGTATTGAAAAAAATGTAATGGCGTACGTACAAAAAGGAAAGCAGGAGCATTACCTGAGAATGACATAGTAAGACACGCCCACCTTTTTCAAGTTTATGTAAAAACTTTCAGATTCCATAGATACAAAAAAAAATATTGTGTCCCATAACACCAAAATTCTGTTTTATTAAAGGTTTCAGTAGCTCATGAAAGGTCAAGACACAAAAATTTCGCGAGATTGAAGATTTTCTTTCCTTTCGATATTAAGAAAAAACAAAATTTCCTGATGTTAAAATAATTAAAAAAAATCGGAGAAAGCTTTTTGCCCTCATTTTATAAACATGATTTAACAAAAAACAAGGATCACGACCTATCGACATTTTTCACTCAATTTATTGCTTAACCAATGGTCTTTCCTTTTTGGCATCAAACCTAAAGTGTAGTTTTTCTTGGATTTCTTCAATACATCCTTGAATAAATTACTGCAATGTTAAGCTATTTTAGCGATTGTAAGACACAACTCATGCCAGTTATACGTATAAATCATAGTGGTTCGATAATTGATCTGAACCCAAACACTATCATTTCGTTGTAATTCTACGGCAGCCATTACCGTACTGGAGAAAGCTTGACCATTATTATCTGTTGTCGTAAACGTACGAGTCAACAAGGTGCCATTTTTATATATCCCAACTTCCCCAAAACGTACTGTTGTCATGAAGGTCAATGACACAAGATAAAGTCCTTCAATGCCGCACTTAAATTTGCCACTGGTTTTAAATGATGATAAATTATTAATTCCAACATGTGTTCTGATGTCACTAAATATAATAACGTGTCCAATCGGCTGAGGTCCTATACCATCTGTATAAACACAGGCTGTCATGGCAACTGAAATATACAAGATACAACTTATTAACAACGAAAGGATATGGAGTAAATGCAAATGAGACAAATTCTCTACAAATACATGGTAAAACTAGGCATCTTCACCAGTTTCTACCCTTTTTCACATTTCCTGATCGGCTTTGAAACATTTGTTCATATCTCCAAAGAGGAAACAAATCTCGTGAATTTCCGCCAAATTTTTTTGGAATACTCTACTTTATGTTTTCCATCGAGCAATTAGAAGAAACAATTCCTACAACTTTGAAATTTCTCACATCTCGTTAGATGCATTTTCAAATGTTTTAAAAGCCCGGCAAGACTCGCGTTCAAACATTTGCAAAATTAATCTAACTCGGGGGGAAAAATGTTATGATCAACTGGTTCTCGTATAGAATCTACATTAAAAAAATGACCGTACATTATAAACATACATTGTGATGTGTTTTAATACAATATTATTATTTTCATGCCTTTATGCTTTTATATAAGGCCTGCAAATCTTGTTCAATTTTGAGACTTTAGGGTACATAAATAGTACAAGGAAATTTTGTTTTTAAAAACACATGACTTTTCAAACCAGAGTTCTATACAACATAGTAATTAGAATTAATTTTCGAATTGAAATTTTAATTTGAGTTCTTGATGTTTTATCTTGGGACATGTTGACCTTATTTCTTGTGTAAGAAAATTTTGCAATGCGAAATATTCATATACTTACCCCTACTGTCATTTTGTAATTGTTGAGCTCTAATATCTTCAACTTCCATTTTTGATATGTTTTCATTGTTTGAAAGTCTGGCATTAAGCTTGTCTTTCAATGTATTGGAATTATTGTTCGTTTTTCCATGAACATTTAGATTATCTATATATCCTGGACTCGGTCTTCTTTTAACATCATATTGATGGTCTGTGAACATCTGATTTAAGTTGTAGAAATTATTTTGTAACTTTTCGTGACTTTTCAGTAACTTTTTGAAATTATCTTGGCACGTTTCGATCTCTTTCGTATTAATTGCGATTTTCTGTTCAAGAGCACTCATTTTTTCCTGCATCCGGGATATCAGAATAGTAAACTGTTGAGTCTCTATTCGTAATTGGTCAGTATTAAACGTTTTCGATTCGATTTTGTTGTAAGATTCTGTTGATGCGCGTACGTGGGTATTGTCTTTCTTCTGACGATTAATTGTTGAAAATCCCGAGTGTAGCAGTAATCCTAAAGTATACAATGATACTAAAATGTTCCCCAAATCCATTTTTATGATCATGGTGTACTTTTTATTTCACTTCGAATAATAGTATGCTTACCTATCCTAACATAACATAGTTGTTATATACAATAACCTGTACATTGTAGGTAAACGGTAGCAACAAAAACTTGCAAACAATATTAACGACTGTTAATATCATATGATATAAAATTGCAAAATTTTACAAATCGCCGTTTCAGAAACTAAAAGATTGTGGAAGATCGTACAACAAAATATTTTGATTGGTCAAGAATGTAAATAACGTAATTTAATTGGTCGAAAATCGATTATTCGTACAGCCAAAATGCAAATACAATCACTGTATCTACAACTCCTCAGTTTCTCGAATGTGTTAATTAATTGAATTGAACACTTGTAGTTATGTAACTTTTTTAGAAATGTAAATTATACCATGCGTGATAAGGAAAGGTTGTGGCACTGTACTCTTTGATTGCGCAGCAAAAAATGTATTTCTAATTATTGATAAAGTATGACGTCTACTAGATCAAAATAAGGACATAAGATATTTACAGAAATGCATCAGGGAAAATTCACTAAAGCATTCAAAATTAGATAAAGCATTACAGTATATTACGCAAATTATTAAGAATGATCCCCCCACAAAAAAATCTTGGTAATTTTTTCAGGAAACCGATTTAAACGTCTCCAAAAAAACATATCAAATTTGAGGATATTTGTAAGACTTGTCCGGTAAGAATTTCTTTCAAAGTATATTTTTTTTTAAATTTGAATCTCCAATCAACGTTTTTGGAACTACCAAAATGATGCGTGTAAATTACTAATACTAATAATAAGAAACCAATGAAATTGCACGAAACACTCAAACTACTATTTCAGTTTACTTTTTATGTAAATAATACAACTTGTCAGGAAAACCGTAATATCATCTATCTGATATTGTCTGAGAACTTTGATTGGTAGAAAAATGACCACAATTACATGTATCAACTGTATCTTAAGATATTAGAATACAGCATATCAATGGCTGTTCAAAAATAGAAATGCTTTTCACATGTTACTATGTGTGTTTGTAAAAACAGCAATAAAATTCATTTCATTTATTTTAATGTATTTCCTAAGGATCGTTTATTTAACATAATTGTTTGAAGAATTTGAACATGCAGATTATTTTAATAATAAATAACAATTATTTATTGCGACAAGGGATAACAATGTTTATCTATTGTCACTGTAAATTAATAATGTAACAATAATAGACTGTGAATCATGTCGATACGATCTAATATCAACCTGGTAAAACCCAATCGATATGCTTTTCTTGGGTCGATATTGCGTCGTTGACCTCATATATACAGACTTTAACTTATAGTATTCAATGATTTTATCACAATCTATTCAAATGAACATGCGTGAACGTTTTGTGAAAATGTATGTACGTGTACATGTTTTTCTAATATACATGAATAACGTTCTGCTTTACGTAAGTTTTAAGGCTTGCAAGAGGTAACCGGCTACTCGATTAATTGGTCGAATAGGCTGCAACCGGTTAGTGAATTCGGCATTCGGGTAATCGGCGTTTAAATTTAATTCAATTATTATTGTTAATCGTACATTATGATATTTCGGCGTTTTGTATGTTTTTTATTGACTGAATACAAATTAAAAACAAAATAGTAATACTTCAGTAACAATCACAGATCAAAACATTTGTTTTATATTTCTGGTTTCTGTCATTTGTTTTAAAAATGTTTGAATTAAAGTTTATTCATCCCGTCTACAGAATATCAGTATTTCTTCCAACACAGGTTAACTTAAACGTTTTCCATATAACCGGTTACAGTAAATTTGTGAAATTGCCATCCCTAACTAAAATGGTCAATTGAAACGGACTCGCCTACAATTCAAATTTTTTGCCCTTACTCATTTTCGATAATTTAAATGGCAATCAAAACTCTTTGCTCGATTTATTACTCTTTTTTACAAAATGTTTTAATTCATTTAATATTTGTTCTCCTGATAAAGCAGAAATACTTGGCATTGGATTTAAAAGTAGACGCACTGTGGTCATTTAGATATAGAATATCACACCATTACCCATCCGGTATTCAATCCACTCTTAGTCTGTTAAACTTATAGTATTTGATAGACTTCCTTACGTCTCGATTTTATTGAAACATTGCTATCTGATCGTAAACGTCTAACCAATCAATGTATCAACAAATCAAAACGCAGCACTTTGGATGTCGATACATGTCGTTCGAACTACTAACCGAGTTCTGTTTTGAAATATTTTCTTAAACATGACCAAACAAGCTTAATTGTGAGTTATTGTATCAATATTATACATTTTTCCTGGATATTGGGCGAAATGCAAGTTAATTGTTCTTAGAGACAGAACTCTTACACACGAAGAGGGTTGAAATAATCGGTTTCGAAGGTAACCATAAATCGCAATATTGCTGCAATTGCCAATAAACAATTGATTTTATTGTACCACAAAAATTGTAATTATAATTTTGATGCCCCGGTCAATAATTAAAACGGTGACGTCAGAATGACGCCTTATTAATTAGCAAAATGTTGTAAGTAAATTTCGGCTGAGGCATAAAAAATATATGCATTTACCACTAAACAAGCCTTTGATTAAACCGAATTTATTTGCAAGATTAATCTAAAGTAATACAGGCATTCATCATTTTCTATGGGGAAGTTCGGGGAATATTTCACTGTCCAATATATATCTTACTTATTCATCAATATACTTATGAAAAATATTTTTTACATAAATTGAAAGACGCGCAAAGCATATTATTGCAAACAAATTTGTACAGTAAACAGTTTGTAATGTATAATTTGTATTAATGCTTTTACATTTGTGACAAAATTTTATGTCAATCAGTATTTGCTCAGGCACGATACCAGAGGTTCATTCCTGTCACACACAAAGTCATGTTATTTATCATGTATGGAAAACAATATACTCTACTGGATGTCTTATCAAGGCGGTTCTTCTTTTAATGTGAAGTCTGTGGAAAGTACCGGAAAGGCAAGTCATGCACCAAAGGATTCATTCTAAGGCTTTGAAAAAGGGGTTAAAAAAGGGGATACCTTAAGAATTTTGCTAATTTTTTTTTAAATTCTATACGAAATGTTTGAAAAAAATATATAGTCAGAGAGTGGGCTTAAAGGTCCAAACCCAGTTCTGTATGAGCCAATGCCTCGCTCAATGACTTTTATTTGATAAAAGGATTACTATATAATCAGTATACACAAGCAAATTAATACCTTTTCGGTAAAGTTGCAAAATATATAATAGATGTATTTTTTATGCAATTTTTGTAATTGTAACACATGATTCTTGTCCTTCAAAACTATACAGATGCAAAGGGTTCGGATTTATTTGTATCCATACCGAATCTCCGGGTGTCATTTCAATAGTGACACTTCCGGTTCCGGTGTTAGGTTGATTATCGTTCGATACGAAAACGCGACCGAGAAGAAATCCATTTTTATAAATTCCAAATTCTCCACTCGGTGTGCTTGACACAATCCATGCCGTTATCAAGTACAGACCATCTGTACCTGAGGTAAATTTTCCACTGGATTTAAATGTTGATAAAGAGTTTGAATTAATTCCAAGGAAAGATCTAACGTCATTAAACTTTACAATATGGCCAGGTGGTTTTATTCCTGTGGCAGATTTATCCAAGCACGCTGTGAGTGAAACTGAAACATAACAAACATGCCTTTATAAAGACGGAATGGATTATCGTCATTATAAGAAAACACAATAACCTTCCATTTAATACAGAAATGTTCAGAAATGGCTGTATTTCAATATATGGCATGCGCTAAGCTTTTGATCTGTTTTCTATTCATTTTGTGTAAATACTATCAATTTTCTCAAACATTTTATATTTACAATAAACTTTCTATAGACTAGATGCGTAAACTAAGGTAACTTCCCAGGCAATTTAAAAAGGGAAAGCACCGTACGTGAATACATAAATCAACCTTTAAAGCTTTGATTGCATTTTCCATTTATATAATACATCGGCACAAAGAAGAAGGGCAAAATTCTCAAATCAAAAATTAACGGCAATGTCACAAAATGGCACAAGCAGTGTGAGCTCCACAAAAAACTGGAAGTATCATGGTAAATTAACAATGAATGGATATGAAGTGCATATAAGACAGTGTCGCTTCAAGTACATGGAAAGGCAAGCAATTTAACAATGCTTTTATTGTTGTCCTTCGTCTTGAAGTCACCATGGTAAGCATGGTCTGCAGATTTTTACAGCTTTTTTTTAAAAAAACATACAACCATAGCACTTATAATAAAAAGTTATTGACACCTTATATTACAAATCCATTATAGAAGATAACTATATAGTTTGATGAAAAATGTAGAATTGAGTGTAATATCTACGGGGAGAGGTCTTTAAATGTATACTAGTATTTTTCAAGCAAATGTCAATAACATTTAATTATCGAACTACTTCATAATTACACATATATTTGAACTGATATTTTGTTGTTAATATTGTTATTTAACATTATTATTACTAATTTTAATATTAAAAGTAATATCAGTATAAAATTTTAATCTGTAGTTTTAATTAAATACGTACTTCTTTTTAGACTGCCATTGAACTTCATCTGAGTTTCAATTTCCTGTAGTTTCGTTTCCAGTTTAGCATTTTGATTGATGGTTAATTCATGTATACTCTTAGATACGAAAGTTGCAGTCACATTCAGGCTATTTTTTAGTTCTGTATTCTGTTGGTCGATTTGCTTCTGCAAGCTCGAAATTGATCCCTTTGACGCTAAAGTTTCATTGTACAATGCAAGAAAGTCTTGGCTTCTCGCTCGTTCATTTGCACGTAGCTGGTTTGTCTGAGAAATAATTGCTTTTACATCCTCTCGTAATGAGTAGATATCATGCAATCCTTGAATACTTTTTAGTTTGCTGAGTTCCTGAATTTCACTTTGAAGCTGACCAGTTAGGTTTCTCATTACAACGAGTTCCTCTTCTTGATTTTTGAACTGGTGTTGTAAGGCTTCAAATTTGGCCAGTAACTTTGAGTACTTTTGTTCCAGTACCTGGCTTTCATTGGTAGAAATTTTCTGTTCTAATATCGCTAGTTTGCTTTGAAGCTGTGATGTCAATATGTTCAACGTACTATCCATATCATGACGTAACTGTTGTGTTTCAAGTTGTATCGATTCCATGCCATTTTGAATTTGCTTTTTTGCATTCAGGAATTCCTGAACAGACAAATATGTATTTGTTCCGGTCTGTCCTAAGGTACCTACGGTGTTGTTAGAATCCAACAGGAATGCATTTGTAAAGTGCACAAAAAGAATTAATGTAACGAACAATAACTGTAACATATTTGTTTTACTTCAAGACATATTATGGTATGTTAAATAAGCAAAATCGTGACTTTATTATCTGAACAGTATGCCTATACATTTAATTTACTACTCAAGAGGTGGGATATTCTCAAGTACCCATTTATCCCATAAGTAGTCGAAATATCTATCTGCAGAGAATAAAATTACAGTAACTTCGGTATTTTATTATTATTCACATTCAAAATATATTTATCTACATAAAATTGCAAAATTGTTTGTTGACAGCTTATTTATGCCAAACCGATAGACACATATTTTGGGAAAGCGAATTTAAAAAAGCACAATTGATTCATGAAATTCTAATTATCAACTTTAAAACCCTTAAAGCAATTTTCAAAACCCAATCAAATAAAAATTAAAAAAAAACCTGAAACAGTATTAAAAATGGTACAGTAACAAATGAATTTTAAAAATATCAATGACGAATTTTCACGGACACCAATAAACACTATAAACACTAAATTTTCATCTGCAATGCACAAGGTGGAGTTTGAATAAAATTGAACTTCTTTCACTTTCAATTTCAATCAAAGGAGACCCTACAATTTCACCGTTTTGTAAAATAATTTGTATAACAACTATTTCTTAAAATTAAATGTATAATATTATAGAATAAAGTAATAAAAAGCAACACGTACAATTGTTGAAAATACAGTTACATGCAACAATTTTCCAAGGAACTGCATATGAAAAAAACAAATAAATACAAATGTATAGGAGTTTCATGGCATATAACATACGTAGCATGATCATGATGGTCGAAAGTAACATACATGATCAAGCACATTCCCCGTCTGTTCTTTACATACAATGTCAATATAAAAAGTAGGGTAAAATAAAAATACATGTAAATGAACAGCCTAGTTATTCAATATGTAAGTAATTACTTTAATATATTTCTAAACACTAATATTGTAGGGTTTAGTCAGTGGGTAGGTTTAGATAATAGAATAAATTGAAACTGAAAATTGAAATCGTCAGAGTAGGTATTGCATACTTCGAGAGATTCAACAAGATATTCAAAAATACAACAGTCAATAGAGTGGTTGACCACCTTAATTTGGCAACAAAATATTCATTCGATTGCAATGAAACCAAGGTCT
>MJUU01018300.1:178211-188500 GCA_002080025.1 Modiolus philippinarum | reverse complement strand
AAAAAAATCAAATGGTTGCTCCCTTACAAAATCTGAGATGTACTTTTTCGAGTATGTCGGTGTTTTCAAATCCCCATATCACAGATCCATAAACTAAAATTGGGACAATAGATTTATCAAACATTTCTAATTTACATAATAATGAGATTTAATTTGATTGACATTTTTGATTATACTATACATAGCTTTAGTACCCTGTTCTTTTAAGTATTTTCTTGTTTCTAAAAATGAACCACTTCAAAAAATAATATATTTTTAATGTTTTACTATTTCTATTTCAACGTCGTTTATGAAAAAATGTAGGGTTTTAGGTTGTCTACCTTTTGAAAATACCAAAACCTTTGTCTTAGATATGTTTCTCTTAAGTTTCCATTCAATACAATAGTCATAGAATCTATCTAGTAAAACTTGTAAGTCATTTTCAGTTTCTGCTAATAAAATAATATCGTCAGCATATTATAAAAGGAAAAGCTTGAAATATAATTCTAGTTCAATTTCTATATCTGTTGTGATAGATTTAAGTCCCTTTATATCACAGTCTTCTAGATACTCCTGTAGATCGTTTTAGATCATATTGGTTGTTTGTTCTCTATCAGTTTTTAAACCTCTTTGAGTTTATGGTCTTCCAAACGTTTAGATTTTATCTGCACTGAAGAGACATAAGTTGTCGAAATGCGCATATGCAGAATTTAAATTCACGGTGACTTCGGTATTTAGTTATTAGATATAGAGAAAAAAGTAAAGGGGGTAAATTTTCCCCTTGTCTTACTCCAGTTTCACAAACAAAGACATCAGACATCATATTATGAACTATTCTCCATTTTACATCAGAATACATGGTGTTTCATTTTTTCTTCATTCACGGGGATTAATTTTTAAAAAAAATTAACTAAATTAATCACGATGAAAATGTACAACAGTAACGTATTTTCTTATAGTCCGTATTCTCACGATATAAAGATCAACAAACTTAAAAAGTAACATATGTTTATTTGACCTTTATAATTGTCAAGCACGATTCGTCTCCTTGGTTATTCCATATATACGATTGATATGTTGTCTGTACCCACATACTATCTCCGGGTTGTAGTTCTACAGCTACAACAGCTGTGGCAGTGTTAGGATGATAATCATAATGTAAAACAAATGCCCGGACTAGCATCTGGTTATTCTTCATAATTGCATACTCAGACAATGATGTATCCCCTACAACCCATGCAGACACTAAATATAATCCTCCAGTCTCGCATATAAACTTTCCACTATTCGCAATAGATGATATATTACGAACTCCAACCTGACTTCGGACATCTGCAAACTTTACAATATATCCAGATGGCTGAACACCAAAGCCAGAATTCATACACGCTGTCAAAGAAACTGAAAATATATCATTACCAAACTGTTATTTTTTTTCGAATAATGTCCAGGGATGAACAATTCTATGCTTATTGAAGACAGGATATCAAAGACTCGATAAGAAATTATGGAGGCCACATGCTTATTTTTTTATATACTAAACTAGCAAAAAATTTTTTCCACATGACTAATGTAACATATATTCATGCACAGCCATTTAAGTTTCGGCTTTAAATGATTTTCTCGCCTTTTTGTGGCAATCCAGAAAATGGTCGTGAAGAAAATAATTTCCCTTTCTTTGGTCACGTTTCTATTTAAAGAAAATGCCATATTTCAACAATATGTCTTTGTCATTGTTCTCTGTCAAATTTTAAACACCTTTCAGTTAATGGTCTTCCGAATGTTTATGTTTTTCTGCACTGAAGAGACATATTCTCGAAATGGCCATATGCAGAAATTAAATTTACAGTAAAGTAAGTGAGAACCGAACCGTCAAGTAAGTTTGGTATTTAGTTACTTTATTTTCATTTTATCAATTTATATAAAACAGATTGTTTAACAAGTATGACTAGAGATCGTCACAAGAAATGCCAATAAATACAAAGGGTAGCAGAAACGCTTTAAACTTGTCCTGCGGCCTGGTTAAAAGTGTATATCAAATATTTTTTCCGCTCTCGAAATGGAAATATTGAGAAAATTGTTGGGATTTAGTGAAAGGAATCCAATGTTGACTGCATCAATTTACAAATTATCCCATTTTATTCATACTAATGATGTTCCATTGATGGATTTTATCGTGTATTCGTGGAGACTTTGTCCCATGTGCATTTACTCCATATCCTCTCGATGTTAAAAAATGACCTTGTCGGGAGGGGGTTACCTTATTCTCAAATTCTGTATAATAATGCTAACCAGAAGTTAAAGAATACATAATATGTCGTGTCCTTACTGCTATAAAATCGGATATATATACTTTGATACCTAAACTTGACGACGGACATGAAAAATGATGCACTAAAGTTTGCAGATTATAACACCAGTTAAGACTGTCTAACAAACTTGCAAAGCAAAAAATGGAGACAAATTTTCATATTTTTGTATAAAAGTAAGTAAGAACCGAACCGTCAATCTAAAACGAATAATCCAAGGACAATTGCAACATCGGAAACAACAAAGAAACAGAAACACAACATGAGTACGGCACAAAAAAGAAAAATGAAGACACACTCGCACAAAGATGAACAACACGGACCCACGAAACAACTATGGGTGAGATAAGGGGCACCGGTAGAATAAGCATCTCCTGCTTCTTATAAGACATCCGCCGTGTTGAACATGTCAAATCAGATAGAGGAAATAACAATTAAGCTTTAAGGGGAAAGATCTGTTGTTATCTGGGAAACAGATATCCAATAGCGGTCCACAAGATGGTGATCATGGTGATGTGACCGTTAAACTTCTGGAAGGATGATTTCAAGTTTTGGGTAACATACCCTTGTTTTAGTAGCCTATTTATGAGCAACTAGGCTCTATCAAGGATGTCACTATATCGAACACAAGCTCTTGAATAGCGAATGAGCTTGGAGATGTAAACTCCGTATGCCGGTGCTAATGCGATCCTGCTACAAAGAAAGGGAAATTGACTATTGGAAAAGTGAAGTCATCGCGTTTGTCGTTCAGCTAAGTTTGAAGTCTACCTCTGTTGTCAATTTCAAGATGAAGGTCAAGGAATGAGGCCGATGTGGAAATGTCTGTAGTATCCTTATTTTGGTGATGAACATCAGATATAATGTAATTCCAGAAAATGAATGTATAGAACCTAGAAATTGTCATTGCAAAGAGGTAGGGCCATTTAGGCGTGTATTTTACAACTATGATGGTACATTTTCAAAATATGCAAAAATGTTGCCGGAAATCATGTAAGATGCTCACTTATAAGTGTGTTTCCTAGGAATAAAATTAGTATATGCTAGACTTGTACGTTTTCTGACATATTAGATGCAGAACATGGCTGTTAAAAGCCTTTTATGTCCATTTTAACCATTTCACAGTGTTTGGGAGAACGAGACTAGGAGAAGGACACCACGAACGAAAACTAGTAGTTATGTTGTTGTTGTTGTTGGGAGCGTATGAAAACATTTGCCCTTGCAAATGGCTGTTGGTTTAGTTCGGTTCTGGAGTGTTTATACAATGGATTTGAACAGAAAACTACAAAAATTGTCAAAATCTGTCAAAATTGCCTTCAAATGACATGTCCATCGGCTGTATATTTTACCTAAAAGTATGAAAATACATTTGTATTGGTTTTGTTATGATTATGCATATGTTGTGTACAAATTGTAATTTTGCTCATTTATAAGTGTGTTTCCTAGGAATAAAATTAGTATATGCTAGACTTGTACGTTTTCTGACATATTAGATGCAGAACATAGCTGTTAAAAGCCTTTTATGTCCATTTTAACCATTTCACAGTGTTTGGGAGAACGTGACTAGGAGAAGGACACCACGAACGAAAACTAGTAGTTATGTTGTTGTTGTTGGGAGCGTATGAAAACATTTGCCCTTGCAAATGGCAGTTGGTTTAGTTCGGTTCTGGAGTGTTTATACAATGGATTTTAACAGAAAACTACAAAAATTGTCAAAATCTCTCAAAATGCCTTCAAATGACATGTCCATCGGCTGTATATTTTACCTAAAAGTATGAAAATACATTTGTATTGGTTTTGCTATGATTATGCATATGTTGTGTACAAATTGTAATTTTGTACAAATTATAATTTGTATAAAAATTTTGTACAAATTACATTTTTTATTAGTTTGTACAGATTACAATTTGTACAAAATAAGCTTATGCAAATTATAATTTTTACAAAATTAGCCCAAAAATCACTTATAGTTTGTAGTGTAATTTTGTACAAAATCTACCATCATTTGCTAATCTGTATTTCAAATGATGAAAATACTGAAAATATTTGTAGAATTAATTTCTAGCCAAAAAAAAATATTATCAGAGCAAGTCATGAAATGTGAAAAAAGGGGGACATGAGTAAAATGTCATCTGTACAGTAAAAATTTCATGGTTCCAACTACATCCTTCGAAGGAATTGACGAAATCTGGTTGAGTTAAAAGTTGCAGTTCAAGCTATCAAGTTAGAACTATGATGGAAACTATACATTCAGGGGCTACAATATTTTTGAAACATCCTTTGGGGTGTGAGCCACTGCATTTTGAGCGATCGAAGCTAAAATGTTTGTACACACATGTTTTTACAGGTGACATCAATTGTAGTGTTGTATGTCTGTGTGACATGGGCACCCACTAAGAGGGGACATCTCTACAACGGATTACATTTAAATAAACAATATTTTACGAAAGGATATGGAGTAAATGCACATGAGACCATAACACATATGTTAACTCCAACTGCAATAGTTTTAAAAAGCTGTATGGCCATTTCGGAAATTAATCCCTCATGATCATCAGAAGCACTAGAACCCAAGCATAGGAAATCCATAATTTCAACAACAAAAAAAATGTTTAAAATGCATTAAACCAAACGGAATCCGAGTAATCAATAATATCAAATATAGCGAAGGAGAATGAGCTGTCAGGTAATACGGCTGCATGTATTTGAATTTTTATTTCAATATGTTTCATGATAACCAATAAAAAGACCTTAATAATTAATTTTAAATAGTAGTATTCCTTATTGAATATGCAGTGTACATTAACAGTAGTTGCTTTTGTGCTATTAATCTTTTATTTCTAATGCACAGTCTGAAACTACAGACTTGTTAGAGCACATATTTGCACAGCATCAAAGTAAATCAAAAGCAATGATCTTTCTTTGAATTGGTGTAGTTGTAATACATCGAACTTTTTGGAATTTGTTGTAAAGCATCTGGTTGAACATGGTTCTGTATTTCCATAAAGATTAATTTTCAAGCTGAAAAGTTAATTACACAAAATTTGGTGAAATCAAGTGAATATGTGCTCTACAATAATAAAATAAATCATGTTTTTATTACTTTTATCATTTGAAACAAAGTTCAACAAATGACTGAAGTATTGTACAAGTTTTAAGTCATTTGAGGGCTAATGTTGTACTAATTATAATATGTAAAAGCTAATTTTGTACAAATTGTAATTTGTATAAACTGAAAATACAAATAATAATTTGTACAAATTTTTTGTACAAATTATAATTTGTACAAAATTTCAATTTGTACACAACACATGTAACAGAGCTGTTTTGAAGAAGATTTAATGCATTTGCAAAATTGGTATCCCTTCATTGCATATCAACAAAAAGCCTCTCTCAATGAAAAATGCCGATGCAATGCGTTCCTTTACTTGACGTATTTTCTTTAGATTATTATTATTTCAATAATTTCAATAATTACTTTAAAGGCATCTTTAAAGCAATATGATATAGCATAAAACAAAAAGGCGTCATTTTCTGCTGTAAATTCAAGTTGCATTAGTATATTAACACCAAAAGCTTTTTTCTTGTTTACATTTTCATGATCAATTTGGAACAGTGGCGTAGATAGGAGATATCTTCGAACACTTTAAGATTTGTCATAGCATACACTACTGCAGAGGAAACCATTAAAATTCCATGAAATATTCATTAAAATACATTAAATATACCCTTAAATGTCATAAATCCATTAAAACTACCCATTATTTTTTGTCAGAAACTAATGTATGGTTTTGAAAAAAATGCCATTAAAATAAAAAATAATGGTATGAAATAATGAAAATACCATTAATTAATCATTAAATTGACTGAATTATATCTCTTTTTATTAGATTAATGGACATTAAAAAAATAATGGGCATTATTTACTGCAGTTAAAAAAGTAATGGCCATTAAAACAAACACACATATCAAATTAATGGCCATTAAATCAAATCAAAGTCAATTTCATGACCATTATATTAACTGTTTATATTTTGATGGTTGTTGTTTAGTAAAACACATAAATTAATGCCCATTAACCATATGATTTATATATTAATGCCCATTACTTTACATAATTTATATATTAATGCCTATTACTGTGCATGGCTTATACATTAATGTCCATTACTTTATATGATTTATGTAATAATGCCCATTACTTGACTTAATTTATATATTAATGCCCATTAATTGCCATGATTTATATATTAATGCCCATTTTTGTACATGATTTATATATTAATGCCCATTATGTGACATGACGTATATATTTATGCCTTTTAATGGACGTAATATATGAATTAATGCCCATTACTATACATGTTTTATAGATTAATTTATATAAAAATATCCTTTGCTAATTTGATTAAATATTTATACCCATTAATAAAATTGATTTATAAAAAAAAATAGGGGGGGTTGTTTTAGCAAGCTAAAACGTATGCCTCCCCTTTTCCTGCTTGACAATTTCTTTCATGCACCAAATAAAAAAATGACATGCACCTTCATATAATATAGATTAGATGTGTCAGGTTTGATTTCAATCCCATGAAAGGTGTTGAAGAATTCACGCTCGCAAACCATATACAGTCGAACTTTAACGGCTCGAACACACAAGGAACCAACGAATACAATTCGACCCAAAGGGCTGTTTGAGATATCGAGGTCGAACTATGCTTAAACATGTATAAAGGGACCTCCCAAAAGGTTCGAGGCATCAATGTGGTTCCATTTATTACAGTTCGAGCTATAGAAGTTCTATAGTACCCTATAGATCCTGTATATTAAACTGAATTTTCTAAGATATTAAGGGGCATGACTCTTGAAAAAATTTGTGAATCATTAAAAAACAAACAGCATGCACATCGTCACACCATCTTCACACCATGATCATTATATATGTCTGGCTTTATTTTAATCAAATGTAAGTTATTAAAGAATTCGTGCTTGCAAAGTATATATCATATATATCATATATTGAATTCAATAATCAAATAGAACAAAGTTAAAGTTATTTCGGCCTTGTAGGTGATATGGCTATAAATGTAATTTATCATTGTATATCTCTGACTGAAAAAATATGCTTGTTTGAATTTAAATTCTTTGAACAAATAAGGTAGGTAGGTAGCCTGGTAGGCAAAATCATTTTATTTTTGAAAATCATTTTATCATGTTTATATAGACACTTATTGGGAATATATTTTACTTTAAAGGTGTTTAACCCAAAACATGATATTTACTAGCATTTTGCCAAAAAGTACTAATAAAATATGTTAGGGTAGTTAGAGGAAATAGGGGATCAGAAAACCTTAAACAAATATATTTCTTGGCATTAAATCCATATTGAAAATTACTTACGTTATGGATTTTTATGAAGTAAACTACTATTCATATTTTTGTTTTTTTGTTGATTTTTTTTTGCCAAGCGCTTTAATCAATTTGTAAAAACATCTATTATTCAATGAAGTATGTGCGGTAAGGACCTAAATCTGTCAATACATGAATTTAGTAGTAAATTTTAAATGAAAGTGACTGCACTTCCTTTCATAGCTACCCCATAGAAAATCTATGTTTATTTCCCGCAAAATTCATTCTTTTTGTTTTGTTTTTGACACCCCCTTTTGGTCTCCTTAAAAATCAAAATTAGTATTGATTTATCCATTTAAACGTTTTAAGTACCTACAGAAAAATAATTTAAAATTACAAACATTTTTTTTACTAAAGACACCTTATGAGCCTCCGCGCCTGTTTATTGAAAAAGAATTTAAATTTTTGATTTATACTACTCAAAAAAAGAAACGATACACAGTTAATTTTGTAAATATTTTTGTATTTCGCAATTTAAAGGTTTTATTTTAATGTATTAATGTATTCTACGCCAAAACGCATTTGTTTATTCCATTTTTAGATCAATTCCGAAACGGATACGATGGAAATCCGGAATGGATTTTTTCGCCCTATGACCGAGTTTACCATTAACGGACGGATAATTTAAATTGTTTGATGGCAATAATCGGGACACTTCACCAGATTAACAATTTACCATTTCAAAAAATTGAAAACAATGTTTCATTTCGATGCCCCGTTCAATCCAAAACCAACGTGAACAATGAATTATCGCGGCAAGACCTTCGATCTTGATTTTTGCACTTTCGATAAATCGTTATGCGAAAAGAAGAACAAACTAAGGACTTTTGATTAATCTGAAGCAAATGTGCCCATCAAATGATAAATCTCGTGACAGCGGGGCCTGTGAGACGTCGCAACGTCAACATCGCATAACACGCTTTTACACTTAAGAGAACGGAAGTTGAAATCGGAAGGTAGGCCTGGGGAATTCATGATCGACATAACAACAGAATTTTGAAGTCAGCCGGTTCGAAAATGTAATGGTTTGGTAAAAAGAAAATATAGACATTCTCACTATTTAAGTCTGCAAACAGAAATTCCGGATAATGACCTTGACCGTGACCGGAGAGGGTTCAGAATTTTAAGAGACATTTTTGGGCATAAAGTTAATTCATACGTGCAAAAATTACATTTCATCTGCGAGATGGGGTTTTCTGCTGGTTATTTAAATGTTAATTTTGATAAAATCTGTGCATCGTTACTTTTGTTGAGTAGTTTATTTGTTTGAACATGCTGTAAGAAACATACAGAAAAAATGTGCATCAAAATCTAAAACATCTGACAAAAAAGTTTAAAAAAAACTTTTGTCAATTACAACCCCCTTTGGGCCTCTATTTTCTAAAAAAAAACACAGTAAATCCTACATCAAATCAGTCAAAATACTTCAACTGCGCAATCTTATTATCAATAAAGTAAAACAAAACCCATCTGAATATACAATATATAATTGAGTAAAATACGCGAAAACCGATTACGGTTCTGCTCCGTTGTTGGGGGAATTTACAACAACAACAAGGAAGTTTGTTTTCAAGTGAACCAGACGACAAGTACAGGCAGTCAAAGCGTGCCAATGTTTTGCTGAAAATGGAGGTTTGGGGACAATTCCAACATTCAGAAATGATGTTTAGATAAGTATAAATCATTTATCGATATATACAAGAACGAGAATCAAATTATCAATACCATTCGGCGATTTTTCACTCGGACTGATCTTGACGACAGTTGCACCCTATTCTGATTTTAATTCCTCCTCGACCTTGATAAATTACAACTCGCTGTTGTGTTCAGGGCTTGCTAGACTTGATGTGTGTCACATAATTTTGACCCAAGTCAATTTCTTCATTCAGTATTTACTTTCTTTTGTACGTAACGTTAAAACTCCGGAGTTTATAAAAAGTTAAAAACAGACCCGAGTTGGACACGAAACTTTTTTTGATATCCTACCTTCTTTTGTACTATTTTGAATTAACAGTTGCAATTATTTATTTTTAAAACGAATAGTTATCAATATTCATCCTTTAATTCATATTAAAAATTGCGGTTATCTAAACGTGATCAAAGTCAAATCTCTGTCCATAGTGAAACATAATGCTGTCTCGAGTATGTTGCAAAACTACAGATAATGTCATCTTACACCTACACCTGGACCCAACATTAAAAATGCGGGACAATGGATTAGTCTAATAAAAATCTCAAAACATGTTTTCTCTTATTAAAAAATACGTTTCTTGTTATCAAGTTTATCAGCCTTTGAACAACAGGTCAAATCATGTATTTTATAGAGTCATTTACAATGTCTTACAAAATGTTTTTTTTTTATTTGTTAAATTATAATGTCACAATAAAAAAGGCAGACAAAAAGATGTTTGGCAATAACATTGAGTCAATTCCACACCCAATTTGTATATCACAATACATACAAGTGGAATAATTGTCGATCTACCATAAATATTTAATAGACATCATCACATTATGACGACACTGGTCACTTTACTTCGCAGTCTTTTACGTCAGATTTGTAAATTTACCAATCAAATATTTACCTGCAACCAC
>MJUU01018300.1:159485-169781 GCA_002080025.1 Modiolus philippinarum | reverse complement strand
CGTGTTATACAAATTTACTGTTTTTATCAAAATTCTAACCACTTAAAAATACTGAGGCTTCATTCCGTGTATGGCACTCGGTAGATGTCCTTGGTACTGGATTTGGCTTCTTATTTCGATTTTTTTGGTAATGAGTACTTCTTTTGTGACAACTTTTGGATTATGGCTTTCCATATTATTTGAAATTAATGCTGCTGATGAGAGGTAACTCCTTGAAACACGTGTACATAATAACGAAATTTACAGTTTTTTTTATGCAACATCTGTATTTTTTGTATTGTGGTAAAATAATTACTTTAAGCCGAAATGAAACGATGTTTGTAGGGATTTTTGTGAAGTTTAGGATTCCAGTACATAGTCGGTAGGGTGTTATCTTTAGGTGGAACATTGAGTGTTTCTGTATCCTTGTAATGTTGTTTAGTGAGCGTTTTCTCGTCATAATTTGTACGTTTAAAAGTGCTAGACTTTGCCAATTCGTTTTTTTGGACATCGATATAGTATTTCTTTAGGTGGAACATTGAGTGTTTCTGTATCCTTGTAATGTTGTTTAGTGAGCGTTTTCTCGTCATAATTTGTACGTTTAAAAGTGCTAGACTTTGCCAATTCGTTTTTTGGACATCGATATAGTATTTCTTTCAGATGATGGCAACGTTGTTTGAAGCTTTGTCCACAGGTGCAAACACATATTTCTCACCAAGTTCTTTCAGTTTGGACTTAATTCTGTTAACAGACAACTTAGGTGGTGACTCATAATAATTTCCTTTATAGAAATTAATTTTGTTGATGACTTTACTTATGATTTTATCTTTAAACAAATTAAGAGCATGTTTGTCTGCACTTTCTCGTTTGCACCATTTTATACAATGGTTGGTTACCGAGTCTTTAATAATGTCGAAACAAGCTTGCCAGTTTATTTTTCGAAGGTGGGCGATATTAAGGCCCTTTTCTAAAGAATCGTCTAACTTCTTTGTCTACAATAATGCTCAAGTCCTCCGTTAATATATGCCCACAAGGGTCATAGCGATAAGGCGAAGTGGAACAGTCACAGCTGCTAGGGTAGTTCTTCTCGAAATTAGCATAACAGGTAATGAAAGAGTAATTGAAAAAATACCTCTAGTAGGTTTTTTGTAAGTTAAGGAGATGACAGGAAAATCCTGTTTATCAAAATAAACTGGAACAAGTTTTTGAACATCCGGATCCCGAAAAATGCCTGCAATATCAATCAAATCGATACCCTTATTAATATATTTGATTTTCAAAAATTGTTTTTTGTGTTCATTCGGTTTGTCGATTCTAGGATAAAGTCGATGGAAGCAAAAAGCGTCGATAATTTTAGAACATTCGTAGAGCGGACTATCAGCAGACATTGTATCACATTCTAGAGAGATTTTATAAAAATGTGTGACAGGTAAAGAACAAAGTTTAGTGAACAAACCATGCCGCCCATTGTTCTTGAAAACAGTGTATAGATCTTTAACATTGATGAGGTTCTTGCGTTTGCTTTTTATATTATAATTAACTCTTCGGCCATGTGACTTCCGATGTCGTAACTTCGGAGAAGAACGATGGATAGTACCACGATTGATAATAGTGAAGTATTTGTTGGCAAATTTCTACTTGTTTTTGCTTGCAATTTCAACTAACTGTTTAAAATAAAAAAAATACTTATGCATAGCTACCAGGGGAGAGCAATGACCATAGAAAAAATAAAATGCAAATCAAAACTAAAATCTAAAAATCTGAATTGAAATGAAAACATGCAATTGTGGACAAGAGTTTCCAGCCTACTTTTTTGTTAAATGGCAATGAAAAGAGAAATGAAGATTAATTTTTTTTTCAATCTTCATTTCTCTTTTCAGATAATAGAGCCACACCTTGATGTAACTAAAATAGTTTCCAAATCAATTTCACATGAGGAAAGAAGAAATTATGTAGCATTCGTATTGTATTAAAGAAGATAAAACTTTTTTTAAAGTAGCCAAGCCTTACAGATTTTATGGATTAAATGCCTTCACCAAGGAAATAGAACAGAAATAAAAAGAGATTAATATCAGAATACAAATTAAAAAACTGTGAAATGCACGGATTAAAACAAAAAGCTTTCATTACTTTAAATAATGTCTGATTGAACCAACTATTCTTGATTATTCCGAATTTTTGGAATTGCATATAGATGCATCAACCCTACGATTTGATACTGTTTTATATCAAGATCAATCATATGACAAAAGAGCATTTGCTTATGCAAACAGGACAAAACCTTTATACACTATCCTTCCCATCCTAAGGATTTTTTTGTCACTAAAATGAGAATTTCAGAAATCTAAGTAAAAATATCAACATTTCTTGTGCTAACAGAAAAAAATCCATTGGCAAAAGATGGGTGTTAACAGCTAAACGGTGGATTTCTGTATTGTCATCTTATGATTTTGAAATAAAATACCCAAATTGCATAATAAACAGTAAATTTTGTTATGCTGTACACGTGTTTCAAGGAGTAACCTCTCATCAGCAGCATTAGAATCGAATAATATGGGATGCCATAATCCAAAGTAGTCAAAAAGATGAACTAATTACCAAAATATCAAAATAGGAGGCCAAATACAGTACCAAGGACATCCAACGAGGACAATACACGGAATGACGCCTCAGTTTTTTTAAGTGGTTAGAATTTTGATAAAAACAGTACATTTCTATAAAACACATATTTAAATTTTTCTTGTTAGACAAGTCTGACTATCAGCCTGGTGAATAGCCTCGGGGACAGGCCAGGCATAGATAATCAAACAAATGTAAAATTTATGTCGCGATGACCTGAACTTCTTCAAAAAGGAACATCTGAACAGACAATATCATCAGAATACATTCAAGCCATATGTACTGCAATCCCACCGCTCCAAGAAATGAAACAAACTGTTACTCACAGGAAATTGTGGGAAACACCAACTTTATTTACTTTTTTTCTGAATAGAATCATAACATTTTGGATAAATAAATTTCAATTTTATGCTAAACAATCAAAATGCCTAATTCCTATAACATCTGAACAAGGAGCTTTACTAAATAATTTTGAAAAAAATATAAATGTAAAAGAAGGCCTTCAAAAATACCGTGATACTAGCTTTTCAAGAAGTGGTGTAAATGAAATGTGGATATTAAAAAACTCTCAAACTCTCAAGATCTGCTTGACGTCCTAAAATCAAGAAATTTATCGCATTGTGCGCATATGCAGAAAATAAATTTACAGTAAGTTCGGTATTTAGTTATTTGTTACCACTGGGTCGATCCCACTGCTGGTGGACTGTCAGTCCTCGAGTGTATTCACCAGCCCAGTAGTCAGTACTTCGATGCTGACCCGAAAGCCGATTATTTTTTGGAACCTTACAATATCTAAATTTTTGTTACTTTTGTTGAAAACTAAGGAGAATCTCCCTCATGCAAAGCTCTGTCCTAAGCTGATTTTTGCTTTACATTTAGATCACATTGGTTATTTGTTCTCTATCAGTTTTTAATCATCTTTAAGTTAATGGTCTTCCAAACATTTAGATTTTATCTGCACTGAAGAGACATAATATGAAAAAGAAAGGAAATGGGATAAATGTCAAGGAGACAACTTCCCATATCCAGGTTAAAACGACCCAAAACAAAGCATCTAGAGGTCACCGTACGGTCTTCAACACAGTGAGTAACCTCACACCATATAGCAAGCCCTAAATGGCCCCAAAAGGGTAAAAAAGTGGATAAATCAATGGAAACAAACCACATCTAATAACCCAAATATCAAAACTAACATTTTATAAGAAGACACGGACAAGCAAATCACCAACTTATTCCTGACTTTGGACAGGCGCAAAAATTGCGGTGGGGTTAAACTCGTTTTCTTGGATCCAAACCCTCCCCCTATGTGTGGCGAATGGCTAAAGAATAAATACACAAAAAGACTCACAGTAAAAATCAAACTAGAAAAAAGTCCAACTTATCAAGACGAGTACCCTTACAATGAAGTACATAAAACATGAAGACAATACACACAGGTAAGTTGTCGAAATGTACATATGCAGAAAATAAATTTACAGTAAGTTCGGTATTTAGTTATTGTAACAGCATTAAAACTTTTGACTTCTCCACACTTTATACTACCATTCCTCATGAAAAACTTAAATCACTCCTGAAAGACATAATTCATAGATGTTTCTCCCGTAAGAACGGCAAACGAAGATATAGGTACATTGTCATAGGCAGAGAAGAAGCATACTTTGTGAGATACGAATCAGAATCACAGAAAAAATACACGGAGGAAGAAGTGATTAAAATGGTAGAGTTTCTGACAATATATTTGTCCAGTTTAGAGGACTTGTTTTTGAACAGACAATCGGAATTCCAATAGGCACGAACTGTGCACCCCTTTTAGCCGATCTGTTTCTCCACTCTTATGGGGCAGAATTCATAGAAGGGCTTCTTCAAAATAAAGACAAAAAACTGGCCCAGACCTTTAATTTCAGCTTCCGTTATATAGATGATATTTTATCACTAAACAACCCTCGCTTTGGTGATTTTCTTCATCTCATTTATCCAAAAGAGCTTGAAATTAAGGATACTACAGATACTTCCACATCGGCCTCGTTCCTTGACCTTCATCTTGAAATTGACAACAGAGGTACATTACAAACTAGGTTGTATGACAAACGCGATGACTTTACTTTTCCAATAGTAAACTTCCCTTTTCTTTGTGGCAACATTCCAAAAGCACCATCATATGGAGTTTACATCTCACAACTCATTCGCTATTCAAGGGCTTGTGCTCGATACAGCGACTTTCTTGATAGAGCCCAGTTGCTTACAATTAGACTACTTAAGCAAGGGTACGTTACCAAAAACTTAAAGTCATCACTACAGAAGTTTTACGGCCGACATCACGATCTTGTCGATCGTTACGAGATCTTCCCTCTACAACTAAAGTTTGTTTTTACTCTATCGGATTTGACTTTACTACCGGAGTTGACATGTTCAACACGGCGGGTGTCTTATAGGAAGCAGGAGATGCTTACTCTAGCGGTACACCTGATCTCACCCATGGTTTGTATTGGGTCCGTGTTGTTCATCTGTATGTGTGTCTTCGTTTTTTTCTTTTTGTCCCGTTCTTGAGTGGCGTCCTTGTTTCTTGGTGTTTCCGGTGTTGCCTTTGTCCATGGCTTGTTCGTTCTTTGACTGACGAACCGGTTCTCACTTACTTTTATTGGATTTCCGATTGAGAGCAATCCTAGCGAAGGAAAACGCCTCCAAAGTTTTGAAGCTACAGTGGATATTGGTATAAATCGGACCTGTTGTTCTACTTGCCTGTCTATATGGGAAACCGATGAAGTGTAGGCACCCATTTTTACATCCAGAACGTTTCACCTTCATGTCAGAAAATTCAGTGTTTGCCATCTGGTATATACAGTGTTCGATGATATATGCTGGGAAACTTGCAGCCGTCTGGCGTACCATAACTTCGTCCGCAATCAAGATGACTCCTATTGGGAGCAATATATGTTGTATAGACGTGTTCATATTTACTTAAGTTCTTACTTTACTTTATATTATTTTGTAATTGCTATAGAGCCTAGGCTCCAATTGTTTGGTCCCTTTTCTTATTAACTTAATAGTTTTATTTTTTTTTTATTGAACATATTTTCGTTATTATTTTGTAATGGCCACTACGTAACATTTCTTACGTTATGAGCTTCATAACCCATGTGTCAATAGGAGAAGGGATATAACAACAAGCAATAACAATTTCTGCTAGAGATGCTCTGATACGTATTTAAGTTTTCATGAAAATTATAGCGTCTTTGCAATGTAAAGGCAATTGTTTCGCATTTTAATTTATCAGTCAAACTGTATGATTGGCAAAAATTTATTACTTCAAATGAATATGAATAAAAGTCAGGGGAAATATCAAAGAGATAACAAAACAAAACTTTTTTTTACTATAAAACATGTATTACTGAAACAACCTTCCTGCAGTTATACTGAGTTCCAATGAAACGCAACACTTAATTTTTAAGATTTTTTTCTCGCACGAATAACAATTTTTCACAAATGTAACTGCTAATTTACTTGCAATTACACAGGCTTTAAAAATAATTTTCCGCGTGACTGATTTTTGAAACAACTCCAACCGCAACACATGACATGAAATTCACAAGAATGGCGTTTTGGCGCGAATTTACGCATGAAGGATTTTCTTTATTGTCCAGTATAAAGCTTAACCCAGTGAAAACATTTTCCCATCTCAAAGTTTTTGGACCGGTTTTCATTTTACCCATGAATGATAGGGACTTTAAACATTCCTGGGTTTTTCTAAAAATGCCTTGTTTTTTCCCATTAACAGACATTACTTTAACGTTTATCTTCTGTGATCCACGATGAATCGGTTTGAAATTTTGTCACCTTCATTTGGAACCTTTTGGAAATATTTGTGCAAATTTTCAAATCTTTTTGATGTTTAGAATTCAAATTATCAAAAATCGGTATTTTTATCCAAAAATTCAAAACAATGCCATGTTTGACAAATTTCAACTCGAAACAACTTCTTGACAAAATTGGAACTGAGATTCTGAAGAATGAAACATTTTTTCTTTAATATTTCGTCAGTGTGATTAAATGTTCAGACAATTTGGAAATTTTGACTTTGACCACTTAATCAAACGTTGATCCTGTGGCAAATTTTCAAGAGTTGATTGAAAATGCATGGATTCAAAATTTTGAGCAGACACTTGGCTTAGTCATTTGGCAATGAAAAATTCTTTAGCTCGACAAAGAAGATTTCTAAAACATAAATATTAGGTGCTGCATTTTGATTGGCATAACAACACCAGTACCGACAGCGAATAATTGGATTAAGTTTGTACAGCCTGAGAAAGTAGAAACAATAAAATAATACAAGAGTGTGATGTACTCTAATCTTGTGTCCTGTTTTCGCTGTACAAATAAAATCTTAAATTAGATTACAGGACTTTCGACATAGGAACTCTCGTGTAATTGGAGGCGTAAATGATCGCTTCAAATACAGGTAAGTCGGAGTGACTGGATTCCTTACCTATTAATATAAATATATACCTACTATAAACCAACTACTTACGAAATTGAAGTGTTAATATATATTTTCCTACATGACAATTCTTTAACTAAATTTTAATGGACGGAAAGCAATTAACATGAAGCGCTACTAGCAGATTAAATATAAATCACCCTAAGCTCAACAGTGTTAATTATTAGAGCTGCCCTGTCAATATATTGGTGTATTAATTTTTTTGTATAGAAAAGAACCTTTCCGGACACAAAAACGACCCAAAAGTTCCGAATAAATTTCATCTGGTACATGCTCAAAAGAGACTTGTCTGCTCCAGCTTCCAAATCAATTTAATGTGGTCTTTTGGTGTTTTTATGCTTGCCTAATCTTAGGATAAATTAAAATCATCCATTATACAGACAAGTGTGCTAATAAGAGATTTAAAATTCCATCATGTCACTTCGACAACTGGATAACTCAAATTGTTCTAACAAATAAAAGAGACAACACACTGCGAAATATTGCAAAACAGTACCAGACTGTAGTAGGGACTTTGGCATATACTTTCCACCACTAGAGCACATCCCATTTAACAAATCATGTAACAAAAAAACATTTGAAATCATGTTTAATTATTGTCTAATACACAGCGATTTTAGTGGATATATGTAGGACTTGGTGTCCGTGGTCATTTTAAGCTCCGGACAATAAGTAGTATCTGTTTTCATATTACACGCTGTATCCTTAATAGTCCTTTTCATTTTACATTTTCCCCAGCAAAAGTTACGTTCAGGTTACGTGTTTTATTATCATATTTCTGTATAACTTGAAACCTTTGCAGTAATCCAGAACAAAAGCTCTCCAAATTGTGTGATACTGATAAATCAGTCTTACTAATCTGAAGCGCTGAGTTTTTTCTGTTGCCGTTTTTGCCATGTCTTTGGACTTCGATTTTTGTAATTTTTGTAATCATCACTTCCTTTGTTCTTTCGGTATTATACTACCGTTTTTTCTGACAAATAATATATCTACATAGGTTCAACAGCACTAATACATGAAAATTCGGAAAACAATAGATATAATTCGAACTAAGATAAAATCAGGAAGACCAAAATAAATTTTCTACCTTAACAACCACTCATTTTTTCTGCAGTTTGTTACTTCGAGACTGACGTATGTTGACAAAATGGATAAATATGTCATTATCAAGACCAATTTTTTTAACTAAAGACCATCTCGGCGCTTTCAATGACTGCGTTTAATACATAATAAAATACTCTTTTAGCGTTTTAATAAAACTTATATGAAAGCACGAAACTTATTTCTTAGAAGGTTTTTGACTGATATTAACTGGCATCTCAGCTTCTTGTGGGGCAATTATTGGTTCATTAATACCATAATTGAAAATGTACTACACTTGCATACAGAAAATAGCATCTGTAATTCTAGTTATGCAGTCTGTTTAATGGCCGACATCCTTTTAAAAAAACAAAAAATCAGTGATCTATTTACCAATATCATTTTCATTTTCCCATACAGCGCAAGGTTTCGGTTAAATCTAAAATATATTTTAGGATATGTTTACCATAACTTTATACATATGTGTCGAATAAGCAAATGCTTCGTACAACCTTGACCATTTATGGGGGGGGGGGGGGTANATTTATCGCTTATATATAAAAAGCAATACCGAAGCTACTGTAAATTTATTTTCTGTATTAGGCCATTTTTACATCTTGTGTCTCTTTAGGGCAGATAAAAATCAATACATATGTCTCTCCTGCAATGTGCAGATCGTAAAAAGACTCCTCGTGAGAGAGATGTATAATATTATGGTGTACTTCCTCTTGAGAGAATTTCCCATATGGATACACTATCAAATTTTCTAAGTATTGTCATTATATTTTGTGTAATTTCAAAATTTTATTCTGAACACCTGTTTATAATACCCACATCTCACTATTTTATATTGCCAAGTTTTCTTGCAAATGACTCAATGAGTGCCCTGTGCTTGCTTATATATTGTGGCTGTCTTTTGTTGGGCCTTTTTGTTGGTCACTGGATGACAACAGTTGTAAGTACACTTTGCTAGTTTATTTTATGTTTGTTGACGATCGCGCAATCATGAGTGCAAAACATGGATGTAGCATTGCTCGACATCTAGGAATCAATTCCGTTTAAAATGGTGATAGGGAACGTCTTGAACTTACTTTGAGGTGTGAGCAAAACTCATTGTAAAGGCCTCATGGTGACTTCAAGATGAAAAACACCAATAAAAACGTTGATCCATTAATTGTACTTGTAGAGACTATGTATCAGTTGCATTTACTCAATATCCTTTCATTGTTTATTTAAGACTGAAGTTTGTTGCTCCCGCAATGTGGACTCCGTAAAAAAGATCTCCGTGAGAAAGATGTATGCTCTACATATGTATATATATTCAATTATGGTGTATTTGTTCTTGAGAGAATCTCCCCTATGGATTCACTATCATATTTTCAAACAAAATTTTGGCATTTTATTTTTAGTAATATTTTTCTTCAATATGTTATTCTGAACACCTGTTTATAATGCCCCCATCTCACTATTGTATGTTGCAAAGTTTTCTTACAATTGACTCAATGAGTGCCCTGTGCTTGCTTATATGTTGTGGTTGTCTTTTGTTATGTCTTTTTGTCGGGCAACGGATGTCAGCAGTTGTAAGAACACTTTGCAAGTTTATTTTATGTTTTTTGACGATCGCTCATTCATAAGTGCGAAAGCATGAATGTAGCATTACTCGACATCTTGCAATTCCGCTTTTACCGGTGCTAGGGCCGTCTTGAGCTAATTTTTAGGTATGAGCAAAGCTCATTGTTGAAGGCTTTATGTTGACCCTGAGATGAAGAACAACAATACAAGCGTTGTTCCATTGATTGTTTACCATGTAAATATAGAGACTTTGTATAATGTGCATCTATTCCATATCCTTTCATAGTTTATTGGAATTCGAGAAATCGTAAATCTGTATAAAAGCTGAAGTAATAGAGTACTGGGTTGATTAATAACCTCGAAAACTAACACTCCACCAGAAATATTCTTAGAGCTAATCGGTAATCTAGTCAGTATCTTAAAATCTGGATTGTTTTGCAGATGTAACAATAAATTTAAGATTACTGATGTGCGAGTGGTTTCTGCCTTATTCTTGATACTTATTTATTTTTAAATATATAAATACAAATATGCAAAAATACATGTTAGTG
>MJUU01018300.1:127919-152539 GCA_002080025.1 Modiolus philippinarum | reverse complement strand
TTTTTTTTTTTTTTTTTTTTTTTTTTTTTTTTGAAACTTTGATTAATAAGGCGATAACGGAGATAACTATGTCCAATGAGAAAGTCTGTATAGTAGCTCTCCCCAAATAACTCTGATACACTCCGTGAGCAGGGGAAACTTGAATATTACTGTTCGTGTCAGGGAAGTTGATAACTTTGAAATTTATGTCGTAATTTTTGTCGTCGATTGAAGTTCTGAGATGAACATTTTCATAAAATTCGAGATGCAAGTCCAAAAAAAGTAAAATTTATCAATGAGTTAATAAAAGCGATATTTTATAAAAACAAAATCCTTTGATATACTTTCATCATATATTAGTTTTCGAAAAAACTGGAATTTGTTAAACCTGGCAAAAAATCTTAGAAAACATAATTATACAAATATAAAATTCCAAACACACCAATAGTATTGCTGTGCTGATTATTTGCAGAGGCTTCCTTTACATCATAATTTTTGCCGTTTAGTCCTTTTTTCAGAAAAATTATCATTGAATATATCGCTTACAGAAAAGTTTTCATTTAGTCCCAAAAATAGATAAAATTTACGTTAACATAATCCCCTTAAATCGAATGGTTATTCTGGTATGCCTTACCCATATATTTATTCTTTATGTCTCGGTTGGTTACCAAGCCGGCCCTATATATTTCAAATTTACCACGACCAGTATAATATATAGTAAGAATACGGAAACAAATGTAGTGCATTTCGGAATATATATATATATATATATATATAAAGAGTCTGAGAAAACTACCAACTAGAAAACTTCATGGATATCGGATCGTCGATACAGGACAATGCAGCACAAACAAAATAATTATATAAGTCTAGAAGTTTGTGCAACGATATCGATAAAATATATAAAAGTTGTTACAAATAATGTGACAAAATTTTCAGCCAACAAATGACTTTCATCAGTGTCNAGGGTAAGCATGTCCTGCGGTGTTAACAGAACCCGTCACACTGTAAGTGAGGAAAATATGTTTTTGAAAGGTTTGTTAGGTAGCTGATTGGTTATTGTCATTTTCTAACCCTCAGACAAAAACAATTAATATCCAGGGTACGTGTTACTTCTTTAACCCTCAAACAGTACCAAGGTTAAATTTTGAAAAGGCCTTTGCAATCAGTTTAGTATTCAAACATGGACAAGGACAGATCAGTACCACAAACATTAGTAACGAAGACAAAACTAAAATTCGACAAGACAACACCAAAAACTAAAGTACTGACAGTGTGATCTCCCATAAAAACCGAGAGCGACATCAGGTGGTCCGGAAGGGTAAGCATGTCCTGCTCTGTTAACAGCACCCGTCACACTGTGAGTGATTCAATCCGGGAAAATGTCAAAGTCGGTAGTCAAATCCGGGAGGACGTGAATCTAGCTGAAAATGTCCACTTTCATTTGGGATACTGACACGTCATATCTTTCAATGATGCTATGGAGACGGCCATAGAATTTCTTGAGGGATGAAATTAACAAAGGTTGAACAAATTTCTGACTAAGCAGCTTTTGGGACAGTGTTTTTGCTCTGTACATGCTCGACAGTAACGAATCAACTGTGAAATGTACACTCCATAGGCTGGAGAGGTAGGTATATTGCTGCTAAGAAAGGGAAAGTTCACAATGGGGAAGTTAAAATCATCACGATTGTCATATAGCTTAGATTTCAAACGTCCATCTTCGTCAATATACAATAAAAGATCTAGGTACGAAGCTGAAGTAGGTGTTTCAGGTGTTTCTTTAATTTCGAGCTCATTTGGATAGATCTGGTGTAAATACTCCTTAAATTTAGGATTATTAAGAGAAAATACATCGTCTATGTAGCGGAAGCTGAAATTAAAGGACTGGGCTAAATGTTTTTGTTTTCTTTGAATAAACCCTTGTAAATACTTTGCCTCGTACGAGTAAAGGACAATGAACTTGGTCGTGTCTGTTATTTCTCTCGATTTCTGAAGTTACATGTAACAATGAATTGCAAAAAAATATTTAATTAAAATAGTCATTCCCTTAATTTTAAAATTCTCTACATTAGTGACGTTCATTTTTGGCAGTGGAAAAATACACAAATTTTTGCCTCTGTTTTATTCCAATCAAGACAATTATAGTATTACTGGTTCGTAAATATTAGCTTGAAAACAAAATATTAAATAATGTATTTCAACTACTTTTGAGTTTTGAGAGGCAGTTATTGGAGAAACAGGTAATAGGTGCTCAACACTAGATTGCAGTGTCTTTAAATTGTCCAACACCTTTAGTTACAAGCGGTCCGTTTTTATACAAGAACACCGCAGGCCATACTTCATGGTCTAAAATAGTCCCAGTAGCAGTGCAGTATCTGAAATAGTCTGTAATATTGGCTGTTTCACTTGATAGCATGTCCGGCCAAACCAAAACCATTGGTGGATCTTGAACGTACATAAACCATGTCAGTTCAACACATTTATCGGTATATGTTTTTACTGCCGGCAGTTCTGATACTCTTGTTAGGTGTCTGGGAAATTGGTGTAATCTGAAATGCTACAAATCAATTCACTCATAACTCATTTTGTTAACTTGTACACGATTATCTTTAATTTAATTTCTCTTGCGACCTTTTGACTTTACCATGGATTGAGTTATTTGCAGGGTGACTTATGCTGAGATACAATTAACTTTGAAAGCACATGATGTGATCATCGATTTTTATGAACGATCAAAATATATGTGCTTTAATTTTTTATTCTTGAGTTTATGATGTTTGTAGTTGGTCTTGCGTCTTCCGTGTTCTCATTTAATCAATGTCCCTGTGCTTTAACTTATGTGAATCACGTATACTTGTTCTTTCGATATCCATCTCATTTGTTTTGGTTCGATGTAAAATTCCGAACGTCAATTAGCTGTCAATCTGCTATTTATATTGTATTTATTTATTTATTTATTAATCAAGGACTTCAATGTAGTTACATAGATTAAAAGTCCATTAAACAATTAAAAGTTAATGTAAGTCGTATGTTGACTTCAACAGACAAAGATTGCCTTAATTAAGATTCAATTATAATGTTTTTTAATCTCTTCCAGTGGAACATTAAAGCAATGTATAAATTTTCAGTTCCAATCGTAAGCTAATATAAACAAGAATAGAAAGTGTACATCTGTTTTCCTCTTCAGCATGTTCAAAATGCTGTGATCTTAGAAAAAATGCAGTATGTACATAAAGCATAATCTAGCTGATGTGAGATACCTTTTGAAGTGCAGGAATGCTCAAATCCGCAGAATCTTTGATGCAGCTGCCAGCGTGACGTCCAAGTACTTGTTCGTGTCGGAACGGGTTTGAATTTCCCTTTGAAAAATAAGAAAAGCTTGATATAAGTTAAACACAATATATGAAATGTTGATTATTGATCATGAAATATCAAAATTTTCGATAATTTGCTTTGATTTCCGGAGTATTACGGAGTACCTCCCTCCCGTAGAACTGTGTCCTTATTTGGCTCTCCATTTAGATCTAATTGGTCATTTGTTATGTATCAGCTCTACACACCTTCCGATGTGATTTGATTTGGTCATCACTGAGGAGATATAAGTGGTCATTTAAAGGAACGAAATGTACAGTATATAGTTGTTTGTTTTATATTATAGCTCAAATATTAACATAATCTGGCTTCAAAGAACAAAAAAATCAAACAAACATAATAAAAAAACAAACAAATAACAACCTCTTGCTTCCTATCACTACAAGGATCCAGCATTATTTCCATTGTCTGGTGTGCAATACGTTCTTTTTGGGTTTCAACCAGTTTTGAAGTAAACTCAGATGTAGCCTACAAAAATAAATAAACGAATAAAATTACTGAAGACATCGCTTATGAATACATGTATTTGAATACAAAGTTTTTCAAATAACCTTTAACAATTTGCAAGCTGGTGATCAGATGAATTTCCAAATGTACTTCAAAGCAACAACCAAATCGCACCAATCAATAATAAATCCAGAATACACGATAATTAAAGGATCATAAAGAATATACAATGTAAACTTCGACAACGGCGAAACAGACAAATAATAAACTAGAAATAAGATCAGGTCTTTTCGGGAGGTGGGGTGGTGAGCATCATGCAGGAGTTTCAAGTTCGTTGCGTTTTCAGTACGAAGTTTAAAATGAAACGGTCACGTGACCGTTTGTTAGACATCCTCGGTAATCTTTCACTAAAATAGTTTGTTACTTGTCACAAATAAACAAAACAGAGTACACTATTAATTTCATGGAATGTTTACATACCCCAAGCGACGATAAACGAGTCCTTCGAACTGTCCCCAACTGACCGTCGTAACGAGAGATCCGGAGGATCATGAGTAAGAAATACATTTGAATGTTTGTGTCTGATGCCTACAATATTCAATACGCTTAAGGTAGTTGAAGCCTAACAAAAATATCAGACAGATCTTTTTTATTTTAAGATGTTTTTCAATTCACAGTAACTTCGTTAATTAGTTATTTGTAGGTCTTAAATCATATGTTCCAAAAATAAAATAAAAATAATATGTCAACGATCATCTTTTCCTGATATATGACTTTGAAAATCAGGCCAAATTCAGTATTTTTCAGCAATATTTACGAAGAATGTATAGGGAACTGTCAGAACATGCCTATTGTTTGGTTACCATATGAAATAAATACCAGACAGATTTTTTTTATTTTTCGATATTTTAGAGACATACACTTTAGCTATCTGTTGAGCGATAAAATCTATATGTCACCGTTTAATTCACAGATATATTTCATATAGTTTACGAAAAAGGTAATATTTACCGCAAAAGGGAGATAATTCGCGGTAAAGTGAAAGACGTCATATTGGGAAAAAGGGTAATTTTAGAATCGAATCCGGTGAATCCGGTGATCCTGAAACTGGTGTATTTGCTCCACGTGTGGCATTCGTCACACAGCTGATATATGGTGCTGAATATGGTGTCTGTTGGTTGGCTAAATGGTTAGTTCTGTTTTTTTTTTTCAGTTTTATCGACAAAATAAACACAAAGTGCTATTATGTGGGCCAGTTTGGACGACACAAACCTCTTGAAATATACACAAAATAAAAAATCACACTGGACTGTACGACTGGATGATCAGCTGTAAAATGGAAATTTTATTCAGCCAATTAAAGGTGCGTTTTCAATGATAGCAGACTATTCATTAGCTTAAAAAGTATTTGACATACTTGTTGTCTCAGAATATACTATTCAACATACTTTAAGTATGGCAGCTAAGTCTAGTATAGCTTGTCTCTCTCCATTGCCGTCGTGTTGATAATGACTAGTAAGCTGCTCACAGGCATCTGTCCATAGATCATCATATAGGCTACTGAATCGTTCAGCCACTTTACCTGGTCTGTTCATGTCACTAAGGTCTGCAATATCTGGATTTTGTTTCATAGCATCGCTGGCAAGTTCACCTCGTCTACAAACAAATTCAAACTGCAGTAGATTTTTTAATCTGTTAGTTTATAATTTGATATTTAACGTCGTTAGTAAATACTGACAGAAACCAAATGCGAAACATTTGTGGGTTATTTCCTTGTACCAAGTTATTTTTATATGATAAAGTAAGTGACAACCGAACCGTCGGTCTAAATCGAATTATCCAAGTACAACGACAATATCGGAAAAACAAAGACACAGAAAAGGAAAAAGAACACACACATACAAAGATGAACATTATGGACCCATTAAAAAACCGTCGGTGAGATCAGTTGGTCTGGTAGAGTAAGCATCTCCTGCTTCTTATAAGACACCCGTCGTGCTGCACATGCCAAATCTGGTAGAGGAAATATCAGTCTAAAGCTTTAAAGGGAAAGAGTTGTTGTCATATTGGAAACAGATATCTCATAGCGGTCCAAAAGATCGTGATGTCGACTGCAAAACGTATGGGGAAATTACTTTAAGTTATAGGTGCACAAACACTTGTTTAAGTAGCCTATTTGTGAGCAACCAGGGTCTGTCAAGGAAGTAAATGTGCCCTTGAGTAGTGAATTAGTTGTGGATGCAAACTCCGTATGCTGACGTTGTTGGAATGTTGCTCAAAAAAAAAGGGAAGTTGACTCTTTCAAAATTAAAGTCATCGCCTTTGTCATACAGCTGAGTTTGAAGATTACATCTTTTGTCAATTTAATCAGTAGATATTAATTTATTTAGCATATCAACATGCTCTTTTGATATTTAAATCTCAACTTTGCCCATTTATCGCTAACTTGGTATAGGGAGATACCCCACAGAAGTTTCTCATTAAAATAATTCACGCTTCACATTCGGAAAGCAATTTTGACACTAATCATTTTGCTGCAATTAATATAAATATATTACTATCCAAATGAAAGCGGCATTGTTTAAAAGTTATAAGTCGAGATTCAAATAATTTTCGTATCTGTTTAAATTGCGCCCTCATCAATGTCAGAATTCAAGGATATCTCTCGTAAAAACAAATTAATGGCATGGGACAAAAATATACCAATACCTTTTATTATCTTCTATTTGTTCAAACCGTTCTGGTACTGTAGCCTCTGGATCAGGTATATTAGTTTCAGTTACATCTGATTGGTCCATATTTTCTAAATTAAGATGGAGTTGTAATCTTAAGTCCTCATCCATTACTTGTTGGCTCGACCGGTGATCACTTCTGTGTGAGTGTCTAGAATGATCTTCACTCCCATTTGAATGTCTCCCAGACTGGTGTTCACTTCTATGTGAATGTTCAGAATGGTGGCCATTCATCTGTGAATGCCCGGGGTAATGCTCATCTCTGCGTGAATGTCCGGAATGGTTCTCACTTCGTTGCGAATGTCCTGAAACGTGTCCATTCCTGTGTGAATTTCCAATATAGTGCTCATGCCTGTCTGAATGTCCGGCATAACGCTCACTCATTTGTGCCCGGTCAGTTTGACTGCTGTGAAAACTATTTTTCAGTCTAGACGATGCATATCCACTGCGATGTGAGTGTAATGGAGGCATATATTCAAACAGTTTTGGTGATACGATTCTGGTCTCGTTTGTTAATCTGGATGGCGCTTCATC
Source organism: Modiolus philippinarum (assembly GCA_002080025.1). NCBI lineage: Eukaryota > Metazoa > Mollusca > Bivalvia > Mytilida > Modiolidae > Modiolus > Modiolus philippinarum. Next base: position 145,472 of record MJUU01018300.1, on the reverse strand, counting down.
AATTTTGCTTAATCGTGTGTTGGCATAATATGTTCTTTCATAGTCATCATGGTTGTTAGTTGATTGAGAATAAGCATCCCTTTCGTGTCTGACCTTTTTGAATAAATCGAAATTGGTTTAGATAGTATTTTTCTTGAACTGGATGTTCATAAATCTGTTGAAAATTTATCATTGAAACATGCTACCTTGTAACTTTGAAATACCAAACTAAGAGGCGGTTGAATATAAAAACTAAAATATCAAAAATTAGAATTAAAATGATTTATCATAATATAACAATTCAAATATATGCAAAATTCACTTCCAAAGAATATGAAAACTGTGTCTCGAAACGTAAGAAATATGGGTAACTTCTCAAAATACTCGTTTTCCAAATAATTTAAAATGATACAAACCAATTGTTCGTATGCATTGTTCAGGGCTTGAAATTCAGTATTAGCATCTTTTATATAACGCCGTACTCTACTCCAGTCTTCACCTTCACTGTGGTCTACAACCTCCCGTATATATCTTGACCGAACCTGTTGTTAAAAAAGTAAATTCATCAACAGACACTTCTACGTTAATACTTCAAATGCATGTATATTATATACAAACGATGAAATATCTGTTTCAGTCAGGCAAAAAAAATATGCAAGTGTTCTTGCATATTTTATTCATGAAAAGAAGTCTTTGTAAAAGTAGTTCCAGGGCTTAAGATTTGTGTTATTTCCTTGCACCAAAGTCGGTATTATTTCAGAGGTTTTCGGAAATACACAGATTTTGATCTTCTTCAAATAGTTCATAAAGGGAAAAAGTAATATTTTAATATTCACCAACGTGTATTAAACGATAGATTTTTATGAGAATGCAGGAAAAAGTGTGTTGAATGAAAGATTTTTATGAAAATAAAGGACCAAGTGTATTGAATAATAGATTTTGATGCAAATGCAGGTAAAAGTGTGTTGAACGATATATTTAAATGAAATTGCAGGAACAAGTATGTTGAAGAATAGATTTTGATGAAAATATATGAATAGGTGTGTTTAATGATAGATTTTCATGAAAATGCAGGAGCAAGTGTTTTGAAGTAGTCTTTTTTTTTAAATACGCAACCACCCAAAAACAGGAATCACCTTTCAAAAAAGACGTTAAAATGTGATTTTCCCTGAATTCTTTTTAAATTACCTGCTTAAAAAATCAAAATTTCTAAAAAGATGTATAAAATGTATATGTCGCCTATTTAAATAGCAACATGGACAAGTAAACAACATATATCAATTTGACAACATTTCAACTTACAGTTAATTCCAATTTATATCAGATGATCATAGGATGCGAAGTTTTAGACATCCAATCCAAGTACACATAAGAAAGTGAATGGCATATTCTTTATTATTTATTTTAATAAATGGTTCAATTTACAGAGAACTTACATCTAAATAACCCAGTTGTCTGAAATATTCATCTAAGTTTGTAATGCTTCGACGTGCCACAATGGCTTCATGATGTGTTGGGTAGTCATCTGGCATATATGGATCTTCAAACAACTGATTACATTTTTTCAAAAACTTCCCAATTTTTTCTTTATCCTGGAAGATCTGTAACTGAAACTTTATTTTGGAAACATTCAAATAACAAAATAAAAAGCTGTAATGTATGTTGCAGTCTTGTCTTAAAGCAAATGAATATTGTTCAATTCAAATAAGCGTTTTATAGGTAATAAATATATCAGACGCAGATTTTCGTTACGGGATATAGGAGACAAAAAAGTAATTAGTTTTGTTAATTTACTGAATTAGCATTACTTTAGTATTTAGTCATTAGTTATTTGTTACCACATGACTGTTTTGATTTCCATGTTTCACTGTTAATTCCAGAGGGTATTCACCATTCCAGCAATCAATACTTCCTTCCTTACCCAAAAGCTGATTTGATTTAAAATCATTTTTTTCAATTTTTTTATGGAACCTAAGGAGTGGAGTACCTGCATTTCCTTCGTGCAAGCTCTGTCCTCAGCTGATTTTGCCTTTCCATAAAAATCATATTGGTCATTTGTTTTTTGTCAGCTTTTACACATACTTTGAGTAATGGTCTTTAAATGTTAAATCTTTAAATGGTTCTATCTTAACAGAAGATACAAAAGTTATCAAAGTGGCCATCTGCATAAAATGAATTTTCAGTAACTTCAGTATTTTAGTTGATTAGATTACTTTGTTCACAATTACACTTCATTGAGCTGATTTAGAAATAATAAGGATTTTATACCATACCTGATGAGAGTCTGACATCATTGTGCATTTAAAATTGTCCCGGAAGATAGAAAAAGGTATAATTAGTACAATCATTGGAAGCCATTTTACCTATTGAAATAGATCAATAATTATATATTTGGGAAAATGTCTGATCACAAAGTGTGATTTTATACCTGTTGGTTTTCTATAGTGTTGGTGAAAGATAACATATAAGAATTGAATATATTAGTCATGTGTCAATAACAGTATGCAATATTTAAATCATTCACTTATATTTCAGTGAATAAGAATGGAAAATTATTTTTTAATCATATTTCACACAAAAAGCTCAATTTTGGTATTATTGGTGCCCTCGGTGTAATATTACTGCATCATTTATTTTTTCAGCCATATGTGGTTATCATAAGACGAAATGATCGAAATAGCAATATAACACCATTCATACGTCAAATGCACAAGCGAGGGCCGTCTTAGACTTCTATGAGGTGTGAACAGATCTCATTGTTGAAGGCCTCATGTTAACCTCAAGATGAAGCGTTTTTCAATTAATTGGTTTTACTACGTATTTGTAGAGACTTTTTATCATGTGCATTTACTCCATATCCTTTCATTGTTTATTGCAAGCTCTCAGCTTCATTATTTGAAAAAGACACTTAATTCGTATTCTTATAAAAACTACAACTGCAGTTGTGCGAGTATAATCGATCTTGTTCGTTATGTCAAAATCAACATTCTTTGAAATCGGATGTAGCTGAAATTTTGACGAATATTTGAATTTTTGAACAAGTGGGTATTTTCATTTATTCCCGCCATGCATGATCTTCTCAGTTTGTCAAACTGTGCTTTCAACTGACAACTAATTCTGTTCTGGCATATAAAAAAAAACGTCTCGGAAAAACCATTGGTTGAAAAAAGTCTCCACGAATTCTTCTTATGTTTAAAATCTTATAATTTGAAACGGTTATTGCTAATTTATAAAAGACAGAAAGTGTAGGGCTATACATCCTTTATATTGTAGTAAATACATCCGCGCGGCTTCAAAATATATGACAATGCTAATATATTTCAAAAATAACATATCCAAATTATGGTTCCTTAATTTTGCAGAAAATGAATTTACAGTAATTTCGGTATTTAGTTAATGTTTGCTATCATGCATAATAGCCAATAATAAACAATAAGTTAAAAAACTGAATAAAGTTAAACGAAATTTGAAAATCTGAGGCAGAAACAAATCCAATCTCGTTGTTTCGTATTTAATAGACGATTTATTGTTTGATGAATTTTGTCGCACTGTCAAGGAACTGCCGGTTTTGCAACAGTAGATGTTTGCCTGTCTGGTATTAAATTATTGATGTACCTAAAGATATCTATTCTCATCTTTGAAATAAAAACATTGTAACGGTCTGTCAGACAAATTACGATTGATATTTTAAAAGTTTTTTTTAGCATTTTTGAGAATCCACATCTAGTTCATTCTTCTTCTTTAGTTTACTTTATCACTATAAACCTTAAAGCAATCTTTGACTGCAGTAAGTGATGAAGTAAGGGCTTAGTAAGGAGGTATGTTGTTCATTTGGCAGGCAGACCCAGTAATCGATCTCTGTATGAAAGGGCATTTCAATTGATACCAAAATAGACAATAGTAGTTTGTTATTGTTTGGGATGTCCTCCCTTGTTATGATGGAGAGTTTGTAAGAGGGGTTCCCAAATGAATAGTCAACACCCAGCTCCTTCATTAAGCAGTCAATATATTTCGCTAAGGTGTATTGGTTTGGATTTAATATCCGTTGGTAGTTATGTATTCCAGAATGAATGTTTGTGGTGGAATACATGTCTGAGCAATATGTAAGACAATTACAGTTAAATGTTTTCATTTGAAAATGGATCTGTCAACGACGAATCCACACTGACTTTATAAAATAGATGTCAGTAGTTCTCTGGTTTGCAATCAATCTGTTCAAAACAGAATAGACATAATTACTAGGCGATTTATAACACAATTCTTGTAACAAATGTATTTAATATGTAACTACTAAATATGTAATAAATGAGCATCACACAAACTTTCATTAACCCGTTCAAGCACACTTTCATTAGTGTTATACACGCAGTGAAGAATATATTCTATGATAAACACAGATTTGTTTTTGGGCGTCAGACAATTTGTTTTGGAGCGTCATACTATAAAATACATGCTAGAAGCAAAATGAAAAAAGTAAAAAATGGTTTTACTTGAAGCTTTTGGCATAAAACTCGCAACTTTTGTATGTTACTCTGTTACTCGAAGGACCTTTCCATGAATAGATATTTAAGCTTCCAGGCATTAAAGTTTTTAATCAACAATAGATGGTAAGAGATTCTCAAAGGCACTTAATATCTAAGTTGGGCAACACCTTTCACAATTACTGGTCCCTGGTCATGTAATAAAAGGGCAGGCCAGACTTCATGTTCGAGTTTGTTTCCAAATTTTGTAAAATGTCTGAAACAGTTCAGTGAAATTTGAGTTTCACTTGTGTTTGGCCATAATATTCCCATTGGAGGATCTTGCACATTCATAAACCATGTAACTTCGACACACTTTTGGAGGTACTTTGTAACTTTGTCTAGTTTTTGGTATTCGTCAATATCATATTGTTGTATCACGTGATGTCGGAAACTTGGTGGATTATACCTCTCTTCAAAATCCTGAAAAATGTTGAAACATAATAAAGTTATAGTGTTTTTAATGAGAATGAAATTATGAATTACAACACAAAAATAAAGAAAATAAGTGTTGTACATTTATGTGCTTATATCAAACTCAAATATATTAGAAAACCAACTCTTAAGCAAAATTTTGTTAACAGTGTACTCAAAGTCCGTCCTCCACATTGTTTTTAAAACATTCTTCTCACATCCCTATAATGACTTTGTCATAACATTCATATTGTGAAAATTCCGAATGATTCAATGATACAAATTTAAATCAAAACATTTTTCAAAGGTGAGATGAGTGTATTTATTTTTTTTAAACTACAATGTTTTATTTCCTTATAAAAGCATTTATTATTTTATAATATTATTTGTGCGATGTGATAAGTTCATTTAACATCACATGACGTTATATAAAAATGATGTAAACCTGGACTTAGTTGCACAAAAGTTAATAGAGTAAGTGAGAACCGAACCGTCAATCCAAAAGCGAACAATCCAAGGACAATGGCAACACCAGAAACAAAAAAGGGGGAAAAACAGAGACACAACATGGGTACGGCACAGAAAAGAAAAATGAAAACACACACACACAAAGATGAACAACACGGACCCATTAAAAACCAAGGGTGAGATCAGGTGCGCCGGTAGAGTTAGCATCTCCTGCTTCTCATAAGACACCCACCGTGTTGAACATGTCAAATCCGGTAGTAAAGTCAAATCCTGTAGAGGAAACAACACTAAAGCTTTAAAGGGAAAGATCTGTTGTCATGTGGGAAACAGATATCCCATAGCGGTCCACAAGATGTTGATGTCGACCGTAAAACTTCTGGAGGGATGACTTCAAGACTATTAAATATTTAATAGTCTTTTAAGCTTTAACATTTCCTACTAATTTAATAGACTATTAACTTTTAATAGTCTATTAAGTTTTAATTGAGCTTTGTGCAACCCAGTCCTGGTATTTCCATGAATAGTACATGACGTTCTTTATTTGGAAACGTTAGATTTGCAACACAAAAAGTCATTATAATTGCTACCAAACCGAACGTTAGATGATATTTTGAACAAGAATAATTTCATGAAATAATAAAACAATCGCAGTTTTGTCCTTGGCTATATTTGATATTACTGATTATTCGGATTTCGTTTGGTTTTATGCAATTAAAACATTTTTGCAATTATGGATTTCCTTTGTTTGGGTTCTAGTGCTGCTGATGAGGAATTAATTTCCGAAATGGCCGTACAGTTCATTAAAATTATAGCAATTGGAGTTAACATATGTGTTATGGTCTCATGTTCATTTACTCCATATCCTTTCGTAAAATAATTAGAGCATGAAAATTTCGGTCAAAACATGGTTTTTATACTTGATTAGACTATACTGACATAGGACTGGGTCCTCGGGCAATATGCTCTAGTCAGATCTAAAATCCGTACATTGACTTCATGTAATATTTATTTCGATGGGGCATACATTGTTAGCCTGTCGATCAGTGGTTTCTTCAGCTTATTATTGCATTAGTTTTGCTTTATATTTCCGAATTGTATCTTTAATTCATATTTTCTTGATACTGTAAACCGAGAAATTTTCGCGCCGTCTTTTTTTTCGCGGTAAATTGACAGGATTTTGGTTCGCGCAGTTTTGAATTCGCGCTGCCTAATTGTTAATCATTGACTTCAATATTAGACAAGAATATTTGCTTCCATTCCAAACGCAAAAATCGCGAATATTTCCTGGTTTACAGTATTAATGTGTTTGACGCACTTTATCCTTTCATTCTGTCTAAAAATAACTAAAAATGTATGTAAGTAAACTCTGTATAATTTGAGCTTCTCATTGATTATACTTACAGAACAGTTTTCAGAGAATACTTCCAATTTTGAATAAGTATTACCTAAATAATAATTTTTTTCAGGTAATGTTATAGGTACATAAACCATGAAAGGATATTGAGTACGTGCATATGAGACAAGGTCTCTTCAATTACATGGTTAAACCAAAGTATGGAAGTACATTTTTATTGTTTTTCTTCATCTTTAAAGTGAGTTTATCTAGGAAATGTCAAGTCGAGTTTGTTGCACATCTCAACATTGACTGAACAGGTCCAAGACGAGAAAGATAGTAGTAAGCAAGTTTCAGAATTATAGCAAATTCTTAGATTACAAATCTCTTCAATTCACGCTGAATCTTGAGTCTTCGATGTTTAACTTTCTCTATAGTTGAATACGGTGATCAAGGGCTTGATAAGCTTGACTTCCCTTACATTTGAGTTTATTAGGCTCTTTATTAATTATTACGATTCCAGCTGACATTTGCATTAAGTATGCCAATGAAGTTAAAAGCTTATCACAGTTTATGAAATAAAAGCATTTCTGTTATGATTTAATATAAATTGGCTTGGTCCTATACATATGGCCATGTACAAATACTATTACTGTTGGATCTTGAAACTGTATAACAATATAAAAACTTCCACTGTATACATCAAATCATTAAACATTATTTGTTAATGATTTAATTGATCATGTTTGTCATGTTGTCTCAATTTGTATTAATTGAAGAATTGCAGTATTATTTGAATTCTGATTTTTGGAGTTCCCCCTTCCCCCATTCTGCTTCGGTATCCCTTGCAAATGTATTGATAATTGCCGGATATATTTGTGTTTAAAAAATAGTGAAAGGCATTAATATGAAGCTTAATTTTTAATTCTAAACTTCATAAATCGTTTGTCTACATACTTACTTTTATGATAACAGGTAAACTCAAGTCTGCAGTTTCTTTCACTAATTCCCTCGCATGACGCTTAAGTGTATAATCATGGTGTCTTTCTCTAAGTTGTATCTATAATATGAAATATGAATTTTATTTCTAATAAAACTAAGAAAAGGCCAAAAACAAAACGAATGAATTTAAAAAAAAACAACAATAACAAAAACAATAAAAAATTTACGAAACATCCCCCCAAAAAACTCTCTCATTGAGGGAGACAGTGACCAATCAGTTCATAACAGATCTTTCAAAACATATGATTCACTGGCCTTGTGACGGGTGCTGTATACAGAGCAGGACATGCTTATCGTTCCGGAGCACCTGATGTGACTCTTCTGGTGTTCTTGCTTTTTGCCCTTGTCTCTGGATTTTGATTTATGTAATTTTGTTCTTTGTTCCTTCGATATTCTACTGCCGTTGTTTCCCAACCCTACACAACATTGCAAGAAAAAAACTTTAAAATGCCATGTATATTTCCATTATGGTGTACTTTTCTTTAGAGAATTTTTCATATGGATATACTTTCAAACTTTAAAATTTTGGCGTTTAATATTGTTTGTAATTTTCAAATGTAATTCTGACCACCTGTTTACTAGTATAGTGCCCATATCTCACTATTTTATAATGCCAAATTTACTTACAATTGACTTGGTGAGTGACCTGTGTTTGTCTATATTTAGTAATTGTCCATTAGCTTAAGACACTAGTGCTTTTGTCGAGTAACGGATGACAGTAATTCTAAGAGCACTTTGCCAGTTAAATTTATGTTTGTTGACGATCCCTCATCAATGACCTGGAATGACATGGATGTAGCAATGTTCGACATTCAGCAAGGACTTCCGCTATAACCGGTGCTAGGGCCATCTTGAACTTACTATGAGGCATGAATAAAGCTCATTCTTGAAGGCCTCATGGTGACTTCAAAATGAAAAACAACAATCAAAGCGCTGTTCCCTTGCTTTGTTTTACAATGCTTTTGCTTTTCTAAGCTCCTCAACTCATTATTTACTGCAGTCAAAGATATATAGTGATAAAGTATACTCAACGAGTGGAGTGATTCAGATGTGGATTCTCAAAAACTCAAAAGACTTATTAGAATATCTATATTCAACTGAACTCAACCACTGCAACAGTGTCAAAACGTTTGATTTTTCTACTCTCTATACTAGTCTTCCAAACGATAAGCTAAAGTCAGTACTCTGGGATTTAATACACAGTCTTTCTGTACTAAAAAGGCTGAAAGAAGATATTCATATTTAGTGATAGGTAAAGATGGGGCTTATTTTGTTAAACATCACTGTTTCACACAAAAAGTATACAGAGGAGAATGTCATTGCAATGCTGGAATTCTTGATTGATAACATATTTGTAGAATTTGGAGGACAAGTTTTCCAGCAGACAATAGGGATACATATGGGGACTAATTGTGCGCCACTTTTAGCAGGTTTGTTTCTTTTTTCGTATGGAGCCAGGTTCATACAAGGGCTAGTTCAGAAAAAAGACAATAAGCTAGCTAAATCCTTTCATTTCAGTTGTCGTTATATAGATGATGTTCTTTTATTGAACAATCCTCAATTTAAGGATAACCTTCATCTTATATACCCAAATGAACTCGACATTAAAGAGACCACTGATACACCATCATCAGCATCATATCTGGACCTATACCTCTACATCGACAACTCTGGACGTCTGAAAACAAAACTTTACGACAAGCTCGATGATTTCGACTTTCCAATGGCGAACTTCCCATTTTTTAGCAGTTATATTCCCACTTCTCCGGCATATGGCGTGTACATTTCACAACTCATTCGCTATTGCCGTGCATGTAGTTTGTACAGCGATTTCGTTAACTGAGCGAAATTACTGTCTCAAAAACTTATACATCAATGGTATGTTCAGTCACTGTTGCAATTGTCACTACAGAAGTTTTACGGTCGTCACCACGATTTGACAGACTATTACAATGTTTCTTTTTCACAAATGAGAACAGATATCTTTGGGTAGATCAAGAGTTTGTTACCGGACTGACTAACACCGACTGTGACAAAACCGGACTTTTCACTGGCAGTATGACGGGTGCCACGCGTGGAGCAGATCATTCTTACCCTTCCGGAGCACCTGATAATACCGCAGTTTTTTAGGGTTCACATTGCCAGTGCTTTAGTTCTGTAGCGTTCTTGTTCATTTTTGGTTATTTGTTTTGTCTTTGACATAATGTCTCAATTCGAGTTGCTGTGAATTGTCGTGATTTTGGATTTATGATTTTAGAATTTCCCCTTTCCTCGTTCTTGCTTCGGTATTCGTTTGCCGATGTATTTGTAGAGACTTTGTCCCACGTAAATTTACTCCATATATCCAGAGAAACTATCATCTCAAAGGGAGACCATTTATTTAGCAGTTCGAGATAAATTCACCGGTTCAGAATCTTGGGCAAGTTTCTAAACATGTAGCAAGTTTTTAGATTCAATTTTATTTTGTATATATAGTTTTCATTCCTTGTTTCACAATTTGTGTTATGTAATTAAACTTCACAATCTACAATTTATTAAAAAAACGGCCGTCAATGTAATTACAAGTACATACCCTATGAGGAGTGTGACCAGGTGGAACTGCCATCGTGTCATGGATTCTTAGTGCCATGCTGTCTATTAGGTTACGTGACTCTTCACGTGTATACTGGAATGCTTTCTACAGCGACACAAGAAATAATGTTGCATGTACTACTTCATTTTGTAAATATTGATCAATTGAAATAATTCTTTCTATCTATGAACCTTTAGTTGGGGCCGAAGGGTGTCTCATCCCGGAATCCCAACTTTATTTTTACTAAATTCCGAACAACAAAGAACTTACAATCTGATCAAATCCCGATTCCCGGTGCACTTATTTCCGAAAATCTCGGATTTAAATTAAATTCCGGAAAACAAAAACTTCCAGTCCTGGCATCCCGAAAAAAAGTTTCCCTTTTTGCATTTTTTTTTTTACTTTTTAATAGCCATTGTGCTAAAAGTAGCAAAAACTGACATCAGGACAATTTCAAGATAATAGATATGATAAAGCAGGGATAGAGGTTTTATTAAATGTGGCACAGTTTCGGAGATATAATTACCCTGAGTAAAATCTTGTGTCTGTTACATAAATGTTTATACTTTACATTAAAATAGTTGACAATTAGGTATCACTTCATGTAGGCTTCATTGTTTGCATTATGTATAAACTGAAATTCGTCTCTATAATGCCATGTTAATGTATTTTCGATTTCCCCCGTCTCTCATGTCGGGATTCGTCTGCCAATTCATTAAGGTTTTGACTATAAGAATCTAACACCAGGGCGAGGGTCAGACAGAAAAATCTCAGACACCAATGGGTAAGATTTCAAGTATTCGGACAAACCTTGCTGAGTCCGAGACGCAAGAAACCTAAATCTTACCAGTCTGACACTCTCACTGGTATCCCACCAGGCGTCCAAAGAAACAAACAAATCACCGTCGAAACGCCAATGTTGACATCAGTGGATTACTTCCCTTTTCACAACGTCATAAAGCATTTAGCAAGTGTCCGAGTCCGGAGTTATTTCGATGCCGTAGATTGAGGCATTCATGGATTGCTATTATTCAAATTTTGCCGGTCTAAGGTAGTCAGTATGCTATTTAGTACTTTTAGTGTTATACATTGACAGTGTATATTGTTATGATATAAGAATAAATGGCGGGAATATACGCGTGTAGCTTGTCTTACAGTTCCTGTGAAAGACAGAAAAATCTAAAATCAATGAATTCCCTTGTCCGAAGTGGCAGAAAACTAAATCTAAAGTGGAATTTTCTTATTAAGTGACATCATTCTATTCACCACTCTCCGTTGTATATCTATACTTTTAATGAAAATTAATCCGGCCACGCATTGTATAACATCAAGCAGAGTGACAAATAACTCAATACCGAAGTTACTATGAATTTTGATTCTGCATATGCGCATTTCGACAACTTATGTCTCTTCAGTGCAGATAAAATCTAAATGTTTGGAAGACCATCAATCCAAATATGTTTCAAAACTGATAGAGAACAAATTACCAAATATGATCTAAATAGAAAGCCAAAATCAGCTAAGGACAGAGCTTTGCATGAGGGAGATACTCCTTAGTTTCAACAAAATTTACAAAAAATTAGATATTGTAAGGTTCAAAAAAGAATCGGCTTTCGGGTCAGCACCGAAGTACTGACTACTGGGCTGGTGAATACCCTCGGGGACTTACAGTCCACCAGCAGAGGCATCGACCCAGTGGTAACAAATAACTCAATACCGAAGTTACTATGAATTTAACAAATTATGTTACATGGAATGAAAAAACACTACCAAACCAACCTGTTCTAAAACGTTATTGAATAACAAGGACGCTGGGTAAAACTCACTAGATCCTACGACAGAGTATTTCTGACGTCATGGATTAAAATCTACATGCCCGTTATATTACAAATGACTAAATACTGATATTACTGTGAATTTAAGGGGGTAGACCTGGGCAGGCCTAAAATTTTCCACCCGTTTAATTTTCTTAATATGTTCAGCATTAAAACTACACATGTTCATGTCGACTTTCAATAATTTTCAACAATTTCTACCGTCCCGTTTTATGTCTAGTGGTCATCAAAGATGCCCTGTTTCCTCATATTATTTGGTCCGTTCAGGACTTGATTGTGGTGTATAAAATTGGCTCTAACTAAATTTGTATTCGATTTAAAATTATTTCAAATGCAAAATTCTGTAGTTTAGACATGTGTGAAAGAAAGCATGAATAATGATAGTAAATTTAAATAGTTTGAATTGAAATACATGGGTGTTCTGAATAATATAGGCTGATATTTTTACTCTATTTTGATCACTTTTCAACACTTCTTGTAAAAATTTCTGTCGTTTAATATTCACCAAAAACTGAGAATAGAAAGAAAACTAGTATATGTAAGATATATCAAAATTTTAGAAAATTCTACCGTCCCATTTTTTCTAAATTCAGAATTAAGTGGGTAAATCTCGATAAAATTGCCGAATCTGTGCTATAAATTACCTCCCTTGGAAGAAATCTGACTTATGCATATTTTTATTATCGATGGACAGCATTGCAAAAATGTAGAGTAAAATGCACTCATTATGAATAACTGGATGTTGGGTATTAGTTTTCATGACAAAATTAATATTCATTTGCTGTGTGGAAATTTTTTTTACAATTTTAAAATTTTGACAATACCTATTGTAATGATTCTATTTGTTTGTCTAAGTAATAAAAAAGTGAAAAACATAGTTATCTCCTCCTACCCCAGGTCTACCCCCTTAAAATCTGCATATGCGCATTTCGACAACTTATGTCTTTTCAGTGCAGATAAAATCTAAAGGTTTGGAAGACCATAAACTCAAAGATGTTTAAAAATTGAGAGAGAACAAATAACCAATATGATCTAAATGTTGAGCCAAAATCTGCTAAGGACAGAGCTTTGCAAGAGGGAGATACTCCTTAATTTTCAACAAAATTTCCAAAATTTAGATATTGTAAGGTTCCAAATAGTATCGGTTTTCGGGTCAGCACCGAAGTACTGACTTCTGGGCTGGTGAATACCCTCGGGGACTAACAGTCCACCAGCAGTGGCATCGACCCAGTGGTAACAAATGACTAAATACCGAAGTTACTGCGAATTTAAATTCTGCATATGCGCTTTCGACAACTTATGTCTCTTCAGTGCAGATAAAATCTAAAGGTATGGAAGACCATAAACTCAAAGATGTTTAAAAACTGAGAGAGAACAAATAACCAATATGATCTAAATGTTGAGCCAAAATCAGCTAAGGACGGAGCTTTGCAAGAGGTAGATACTCTTTAGTTTTCAACAAAATTTTCAAAAATTTAGATATTGTAAGGCTCCAAATGAAATAATAAAAAAACGGCCATACGCACTACAACATTCAACAACAAATTAAAAAAATAACCCATTGAAATGGCACATAGAAAACAAATAGATGAAAGTAAATAAAAAGCATATAAATGTCAAATAAACATACTAACTATTAATTTCAATTAAAAATACTCATGAGAAAGATAAAATAAATGTTCAATAATCGAAAAACGAAAACAATCCATTACGCAATTACTGAGGACAGACTTGGCATTTGAAAAAAGGTAGGTAGCCTTACCCAACCGAATGTTAAACTATCGCTAGGATTTAAAAGACAATTTTTAATATAATAAATTGAGGACCCGGAAGTACAGAAAATGAGCAACGACCATGCCATATTTCTTCTCTAGCTTTTCTTAATGAAAGTTTCACAATGTTACTTACTTCAAATGACTTTGTTTGTACCTTTGTTTCTGTACCGCCCTACGTAGTAAATAACTAAACACCGAACTAACTCATCATTACAAAAAACAAAATGGGGGTAATAATAAAATTACCGAACAGAATTGTCAAGGGCCAAAAGTCCATAAGGCAAAAAGAAAAAAAAAACAGCTGGATACCAAATACTGAATATGTAGATCGTAATGTTCCCAACTTGTTACAGACATTTCAAAATTCACTTCCGATATTTTTTTTATTTTTGTGCATAAACTAGTCCTCATACGTATACGAGTACGTCCTGTTTCGTCAAAATGTGAAACCTCTATAGAATTAATTGACAAAACATTTTATGTGGCAGCTGGTCAAATAAAGAAACCTACAAAAAAATGCTTTACCAAATAGGGAAATATGACAGCATTGAATATCACATGTTTCAGAAGTGGTATAACAACTAAGTGGGGCGAACTTTGGTAATGTGACTAGAAAAAACACCATGAGCAACAAAAAGAATGGAGCTATGGAATTAAATAGTGATATGACTATTTAAAAAAAACCTGCAAAAATATTTTTGACCCTCGACTTTTCGTTCATGTAATTTACCTTTAAAATGTCTGCTAAATCAATAATAATTTTCACTTCTGGAACTCCAATTCTGTTTCTACAAACTTGCTCAAATGCATCAGCCCAATCAACATCAAATAAATTAGTAAATCTGTCTGCAATTCTTGTTGGTTGATTTGTCCTCGCATGCGCAGGGATATAAGCACGTGACGGTACCTCTGGGATGGTGCTTGGAATTTTAAGGTCACTGAAAGAAGACAATGAATTTCTTAATAGGTATGAATAAATGATATAAATATAAAAAAATGCATGCGGTTATATTTCAAATTGTAAACAACTTCGATGATTTCGATTTTTTTAATTTCGTTTTAAAATAAAAATTACTCCTCTCATTCTGTCCCGTACATGTCAATCATAAATTAAAGTTTCAGATGCTGTTGAATTAAATTTTGGATCTAAATTGATCGGAATGCTGAGCTCCTATATGTTTATACCTTAAAATATTAACTAATTTAAACATAGAAAATATGCGGTGATAAAATTACCAGTAACTTTATAAAAAAGATTGAAAATTGCAGTTTCTCTTTTTTATATGTGAGATAACTGATCTTTAACGTCGCATTTCAACCGAACGAATACATTTTTGATAAAACACGATAAAATGCAGTAATACCTATTCTTTAGTTCCTTATATTCTTGTCTTATCAGAGTATTTCTGTTGACTAAATCTTGTCCACTTGGTGGTGGAATTTTTGTCCCGTTCTTAATTACGTCCAACGTAAATTCACGGTTAAGTGGATCGTCTGGGTTTCTGTTCAACCTTTGCCTACTGGTAGCTGAATATCCGGCACTTTCACTATTAATTACATCATTTTGAGAAGGTTTGTTGGTAATTTCAGACCTATAGAAGTAGGCTGGTCTCTTTGTTATAGTAGGTGTCGCATAGTGGGGTACATAATGTGCTCTGTCGCCACTATCACTTAAGATACGCTGCAATAAGGTTAATTTAAAATAAAACCAAAAAAAACATAGTCAAAAAATAATTTTATAGTTAATAAACAAAAATAATAAGACACAAGTTTTTTTTTCACTTTATAAAGTTTTCTCCTTATATACAATAAAAACAAAACACGTGACACCCATTTAAGACAAGCATAAAGGCTAAGCATGGTATTTATTGCAATTCGTCATGAAATTGTTAAATTAACAAAATGCCGACGTTACTGCTAATTTAGTGTCTGTATATGCGCATTTCGATAACTTATGTCTCTTTGATGCAAATCATATCAAAACATTTGGAAGTCCATATACCGAAATATGTGTTAAATCTGATAGAGAGCAAACTACCAATAGAATCTAAAAAGTAGAGCCAAAATCAGCAAAGGACAGAGATACATGTATGCAAGAGGGAAAAACTCCTTTGTTTTGAACAATATTTTGTTAAAAGATATTTAATTAAAAAGGAGTAAATCAATTCTTTTTATTCGTCTAAAGGACACCATTTCGCTGACAAACTAGGACTGAACGAAGAAAGAACTGACATAAATAATAGATGATGAGAGTAATCCTAGAAATGTGATCAAAAGTGGACTAAAAATATATCTTACCTCGTCAAAAGCAATGCGTTTTATCTCGTTAAATTGATCTACAGCTTCGTCTATTCTCATATCCATCGACGTCCATCTTCCCCTCATTGCCTCTGACAACAACATTTTCAATGATTCGACCTGATTTTGAAAATATACAAATTGCTAATAAGGAAATTGTACACAGTTTGACATTTTTAATTTACATTTTGTATTTTGACAATTGGGAAAATAAAAAAGCTGTTCTTGCACAAAGACACTCTGTGATGCCGTAGAAACTGTATCGAATCACTATACGTCCTGCAGTTTTTCCATTTCGAGAATATATTTTAACGTACAAAACGGTGGCAAACGATTCTTTTTACAATGGGAACCAAATTCGATAGAAAACTTTTTTGCAATTATTTTACTATTTGATAGAATATTTTGATCATATTTCGGTGCAGATTGTGATGCTTTGTTGTTTTTATAGCATTCTATTGGCGTATTATTCATGTGTTGTCATTATATCACGTGTTTGGGCAAATAAAGCTTCCGATAACCGATCTTCAACTTCCCTTTTGTACGAAAACGCATTACTTGTGTGTTGTTTACCATATTGATATGCATACATAATTTACAGATGAATTTTTTGGCAAAATAAACAATTAATACTACATACCCTATCTTCCGTTACACCGGGCATATGTTTGATGAGAGCATCCAGAGCAATGAGTGCCCGTCCTGCCTTTGTCTTGTCTGGCCGAACCGGTCCATACTGAGGATCGAGAAACGGATCCAGAAATTCTTCCAATTCACGGAAAATACTGACTTCCATGTTTTTTTTCTCTAAAATTATGATAAAATATAATTTGAAGTTATGCAGGTTCAGACCAATAAAAAAGCAAGTTTCAAACTGCTTCAAGAGAACGTAGTTTTGGTTTACCACATGTATATATAGACGATGCAAAATATTAGTAAAATTGAAGTGCATTAAATTCAAATATCACACATAGCATCTACATGTACAAACAGAATGAGATATATTATTGTTATTATATAAAATTGTAGCAAAATATTCTTTAAATAGATTGAGCATCATTTTTTTTCTGACGTCGGAAAAAAATAAAAAGCCTACCATTTGTTTAGCATTGACGCCATTGTTTTATCGTTGTTACCGGCTAAATTTTTTCATTATTCAATAAAAACAATGAAATTCAATCTTTCTTTCTAAAACAACTAAACATGTACAATAACTATGTTTCGCTACATGGAGTGTAAACTCTACAAATGAAAAGGTTCAAATTTGATATATTAATACACAATCAATAATGTTCATATCTTTAAAAGGGAAGTAACTACATTTGTATATATGCAAACTTTGTTATGATTTGGAGTA
>MJUU01018300.1:77737-102849 GCA_002080025.1 Modiolus philippinarum | reverse complement strand
ATGGACCTTTTGATTTGTGTTCTTGCACCTTTAAATTTGATGACTGATACACCCATTCAAACATTGATATCTTAGGATTATTTTAAGACTAATGTCAATTGATCAGTTAAATGAGGGATTTCTCATTTACTATATAAGTGCTTTTTGTGATATTGTGGTACGTATTTATAGATGGCTTTCTCCGACACACGGGGAATCTCTTAGAAAGCTGAAAATTTGATATATTTTAAAAGAGGTATGAACGACATATATTGTCTTTGGAATGTTGAACTTAAGATTAATTGTCCAGGGAGCTTTGAAAATTCCAAATTCAAGTTGAAAAGGTAAAGAGATGAACTAGTGGTTTAACAGCTATAATTGAATTCTGAAGCGTATTCTGAAATGCTGTAGATACGTTAGTTAAGAAACAATTTATCTAAGGGCAAGAATAGGTGGATTGTACCACGGCTAATAGACAATTCACCTATACCTATACTGAATATAAAAATGTCATTTTATAAATCATTTCGGTTCTTATTAGACACTTCGTTTAGAACTGTAAATATGTTGATATTTGGCTGTTCCGTTGACTCCCCGACGTGGCGCACGCAGCAAGAAAAACACAAATGTTTAAGGTGTACATGTAAAACGATTTAGACAATATTCAGTATAATTTTACTTCATATTAGTTTTATATTATTTAAATGGTCTCGGGTGATATGTTATCTAACCTAGCTCATNAAATTTGAAATCAATTTTCCTTCCAGCCTTGTTGAATGTGACTATTTTGGTTTTCTTAATGTTGATTTTCAAGCACCAATCAGCGCAATATTTTTCAAGTTTGTTTATTCTTTGTTGAAGACCTTATGTGTATAGTATTAATAAATACATAATGAAGATGAAGAATAATAAATACATAATGAAGATGAAGAACAACAATGAGAGCGTTGTTCCATTTGCTTAATCTTGCCATGTCCATATCCCGTTATTTGTTCATAAGCAGTCAGCAGTTTAAGATTTCCCTTTTCTGTGTGATAACGTTACTTGTTTGAACTTAAGTTCATTTGATTTGTGGTTGTCATTTAGATGCTTCGTTGCATTGCAGTAATTTATACAATAGTTATTAAAAAAAGTGGTCATT
This sequence comes from Modiolus philippinarum, assembly GCA_002080025.1. Taxonomy (NCBI): domain Eukaryota; kingdom Metazoa; phylum Mollusca; class Bivalvia; order Mytilida; family Modiolidae; genus Modiolus; species Modiolus philippinarum. The sequence continues at coordinate 101,729 of MJUU01018300.1, read as the reverse complement.
ATCGTGAAATAAAGACTGCCCGCGGGAGAATGATATTGACTGATATGGTGATAATGATCGAGCCAAAGGCGAAGTCATTATCTGCATCGAAGTCAATACCATTGTCCCAAGGGCAGTCTAAATTTCACGACAATGACCACTTTTCCATTAACTATTATTTTTATTTCATTGAAGGAACCATATAACTAAATACCGAGGTTACTGTGAATTTGGTTTCTGCATATGCGCATTTCGACAACTTATGTCTCTTCAGTGCAGAAAACGGGGCTGACTCCGAGGGAACCCCGGGATATAGAAATAGGACCCAGTCTGTGGTTGTGCGGGATGAATAAATACACAACCAATCTTTCGGATGGGATGTAAACTCAGGTCCACGTGTTGGGAGAAATGCAACGCTTCCTGCACGTAAAAGAACCCTTGTAGCAAGCTCTTTTTTGAGTGGTCCGTAGGTGATCGGCTACAAGGCTAAATTCCCCGCCCCTTTCGATTTCACCCTTCTTTTCCAGTGGCAGTGAGAATTTCCTGTCCCATGACCCTTTCCATACACCAAAGTGATTATTTATGAAAAGAATTGTTCTCATCTTGATATAGCTGAAATATTGCTCAGTAGACGTTAAACAATATTCAATCAATCAATCTTCAGTGCAGATAGAATTCTAAACGTTTGGAAGACCATAAACTCAAAGATTTTTCAAACTGATGGAGAGAAAACACCAATATGATCTAAATGTAAAGCCAAAATCAGCGAAGCTCAGACACATCAGAGCTTTGCCTGAGGGAGACACGCCTTAGTATTCAACAAAATTTACAAAAATTTAGACATGTTGAAATAAATTGATTCGTATACTTTCAAAAGAGGAAATCAGGAGCATTTTATGATAATGACAAAGTAGGCATGGATACCAGAACTTTTAACCACGCACATCCGGTCGTTATCATGTTAGGATCTGTTAACGACCGGTGTTCTGGTCCGATATGGTATTGACTGATAGAAATATTACTGTAGAATACAAAATATCACATGACCGTCTTTTATCCAATCGGAAAGTAAACATTTTCACCGATATGAAATAAAACATGAATACTGGTTCATCATCTTCGCTAGCGAAGATGCTGGTCCATATATGTTAAACAGAAATTTAATTATAGTTTTCATAACGAGAAAGAATTGTATATCTATGGATATCAACTCTCGTTATGTAATTTCAAAATATAATAAACGAGCCTTTGGCGAGTTTATTATATTTGAAATTACATAACGAGAGTTGATATCCAGCGATATACAATTTTTTCGAGTTGTTAAAACTATTTCATTTTCATAATATTCAGTGCCAAACTGCTGTTTTTTTTTCAAACAACAACACCGTTGCTAGGTAACATTAATCACGGCCAACGAGATTTCACAGTGGTCCAATAAAAACGTCGAAAAAATAATAGCACATCACGCGTGATGTGTTATTACTTGACGCTCGACCAATGAAATTCCTGTAAAAGCGATTCAACAAGTTCATATCTAACTCCAGCTTGAAAGTCTCGTTATGTACCACAAATAACTATTCATGCAAGGAATAGATAATAAGCGTGCATCATAAGAGAATAAGTAATAGCATATCGATCAGATATTCACAGGAAATAACAGTACCATAGTTCTTGTTTTAACCTGAAATCACAGTACCATATTTAATATAGCACATGAAAACACAGTACCACTGAATAATGAAAAACACACAAGATATGAATTAGAGTATTTACCCATATTTCAAATGGGTCTAAGGCAACATAAATTAGAGTAATGCATGGGTTTCTGTATTCAGTGTGAGTTAATAATGTGTGGTTTTAATGTTTAGATAAAATGTTGCAATCTCTTCTGCTCTTCCATATTTTGTGCTTTATTCCCTCATTGTATCATTACAATTTTTTTTGGTTGTATCGTAGACGTATCATTAAATGTTGTGCTAGCCATTCAGTTACTTTATGTCATTTGAATTTGAATAGCTTGTAAAAACTAACCAAGATTGCTTGGATGTCTTGCCCCTCGTTTTTAACCTCTGCACATAACGTGAAATAACAGTACCCGGCACAGGAAATCACATTTCATAGAGGACCAACATGACATAGTGTGCTTTATAAAACTGTTAAACCCTTCTGCAAGCTTTTGGTAGTGACGGTACCAAGTCCAGCTGTCCTGAGTTCCAATCGTTGTTTACTTTTATCTTGTGTGTTTTATTTGTGTTTTTATGTTGCAGTTCCCTTGTGGGTTGTGACATCTGATTGTAATATTCGGTCATTGTAAGTGTTTCCTGTTATCTTTCCTTTTTTTAAAAAGCAAAAAAAATTATTTTGATATACCCTTTCACGAAAACAAGGGAAGTACTATTTTCTCTAATTCAGTGGGTATGTGAAATTTCCACAGAGAATGACATCGGAAATTGTGCGGTTGTGACATCAAAAATTGTGCAGTTGAAGAATTAGTAGAAAAATAAATTGCTTCGAAATTATCACGTAAATACGTGTGTAGCTATTTATAATTTGGTTGTGCATCTCCACCACATTGTAATGCCCTCAGTATTATCAGTGTTGTAGCCACCTTTTCATCACGGAAGCATATACTTCCACATGGCTCTAACAGAAACTAACCAAAATTTCATCAACCCTTCTTTCTTCAATGTTGTGCTTCCAAGTCAGTTTTGTGGTAACCAGACTAGACTGTTTAAATAATAAGCAAAGTACAAATATATTGTATTTCCCTAAATTTCTATCGTTTAGTAAAAGTATGATAATTTATTTGTTCAAATACTAACAAAAAGGATAAGACACAAGTGAAATCTCACTTATAAAGTCTTCTCCCAGGTACAATAATTTACAATAATAAATACATAGAAAGCATACAGATATATGTATATATATTCTAAATAGTCCTTTTTTATTACGGAATACACATGTAGCTAGAATGTTGAATTATAAGAGTAGAAAATATTGAAAAAAAGAGGTCGAGTTTAAGAAGTGGAAAGCGAAGGTGACTGAAGCTAATACTGCCGAAGAAAGCTACACTGTTATGAATCTCTTTGATCTTTTTTATATATATACATATACAGAATGAAATATATTACAGTTTTCTTCGTAGGTCAAGCCTATCGTATAAGGGACATTTACTCTAAAATTGTTTCTAAAATATAAAAATCATCTGTTTTCATTTATTTATTGCAGAAATGGTGAAGCAGATGAAGACTTAGACGACGAATCTGAGTACTTGAGGTACAACTCCTTACCAACACAGATAGCCAAACAATTTTGTTTGGTTTACGACACGAGTTGGTCGGAAGCTTTCAACCAAATTAATGTGTTTTATGAGAGAGAAAGAGGAAATGAAGAAATAATAAAAGAAATATCATTAATAACGCAGGTTTGTTTGGCTCCAGTATAAACTGGTTTCAAAATTTTTTATGATCTTGAAGTATTATTTAGATTAATTTAAAAGAATAACCAATCTTTCGGGAACATGTTTGTTTTCTTATTGAAAATTCGATGGAATGCTAGGATTCATTATTAGTAAGGACGTGTATCATTGGATATTTACTACAGCCATGTAAACAAGAAGATAAGAAATAAAAAATACCGAAGTAATGTTACTGTAAACTTAGTTTCAGTATTTGACCATTTCGACAACTTATGTCTCTTCAGAGAAGATCAAATTAAAACATTTGGAAATCCATAAATTGAAACATAACTAAAATCTGATACACAACAAATTGCCAATAGTATCTAAATAGAAAAGACAATATAATTTTCTGACAAAGCTATCTTACTTATTTTCAAACATTTTTTTTACATTTAGGTTTTGCAAGTTTCAAAATAAAATCCATTTTGTGGACAGCACACCGAAGTGTACTGGTTGGTGAATTTACGCGTCTTTTGCAAGTAATCTAATATTTGAAATTACATAACAAGAGGTCGATCATGATTCTTTGAAATTGTGTACAGGAAGAACTAGTTGGTGATATTTTTTTTCACGTCCATTTAAATCAACTTTCAAATGTCGATTGTTGATATAACGTATTAACGTTGTAGAAACTATGTCTTAAATGACGTTTAGTAAAACTTGTAGGATTATATTCCGAATATATCGTGCAGGACATTTCAAGAACCATTTTTTTATGAATTGCGCAACGCTACAATACAAAATCTATAGAAAGACTAACAAGACAAAGCAACATTTTTGGAGCGTCAACTGGGAGTCAATTTAGTAATTAAAATTAGAGAAATTATCTCTCAAATTATTTTTTTTATGAAGGTAACCTCTCAAGTCACGATCTTTATATTTTCAGCTTGTATTTGAATACATCAAAGAAAAGGTTAAAAATCAAATGGAAAATATGGTTGCTGCAATGACAAAAGTAGTAATGGAGCCCATAAAACCAAAACGTCCTAAGGTATTACATGGCAAAATTTTTTAAAAATATATTGTCGTGTTGACATAAATATATTTAGTCTATAGTTCAGATTCGATTACCCAATATATCCATGATATCCACCAGCCACAGTTTATCAACTTGAAAGTCCCTAACTGTTGTAACATGTTCCGGTGCATGATCCTTTCTTGAACTCTGTAAGTAGCGAGATCGGGTGTATACATAGGTTATGTATGAATTACCTGTTACAGCATCTGCATGTATGATTGATTTAAGAAGGTTAGTACCTTAATTAAACCAAAACGAATTTATTAAATATAAGTTTGATGCAGAGTCCTAAGAGTAGGTTAACTATTTGTTAACCAATTGGGTTTAATAAAGAAGAAGATCACAAACATGTGTAGGGCAGTTTCTGAAAAAGGGCGAAAATTTTGGAAATCTTTACACTCGGTTCTCCACAAAATTACTGCAACGATTACAGGCAACTTAACTTGCCTATCTCCTTAGGTTGCTAAGAATTACCCAAACAAATTTATATTTCAAATCAAATTTATTTTTCAGAAATTGAAAAATATTGAATTACTTTGAATTTTCAGGAAAAAAATTTGTCATAATGCTGAAAATTATAGTACATACAAATGTTTCTTGTTCATACTAATATCTTGTTGCATGCTAGAAATGATAGCTGATTTTTTCTTAGACTAGGTACCAGGTTTCCTTTTCGAATGATCATAAATGGTACTACTAATGACAGGAGCTGTCGTAAGCATTAAACAATGATTTTTTCGTTTCAGTCCGTAAGAGCCGATGCTATTGAATGTAACAGTGTAGTACCTTTTGCACGACTTGCAGTTCAGAACACATCTGATAATACCATACCTATATTACTAAAGGTATGTCCAATAATTTATATGGTTATCTAAAGTACTTGAGGTGTCTTTGTTTCAAAAGAATACAATGACATTTCGAGTAAATGCGATAGAAATATGCAAAAAAATTTGGGGGTCACGAATATTAACAAAAAGATGCATAATTCTAAAAATTGGCCAAATTTTCAATAATAGCAATTTACCACAATTCAATATATTTTTTCCATAAGCAGACAAACAATTTTTTCCAAACTTTGCAAATTTATTGATACGATATATAACTTCAATTTAAAAACATAAATCAAAGCTCCGATGGAGCTGAATCTCGAAGCCCTGAAAATCTACACGAGGCAAAACTTCGTAGTCATCCAAAGAACTGCTGCATACACGTCTGCATGTATTAAGTTATTCCGTAATACGTGATAATAATCGTATTGTGTGATTTCGCATGTTGTTTTCATTGCTATAAATATATGCAGTACACTGTCAAAGGTAAACACATGTTATTTTCATCTTTGACAAATTACTGCGCGACAAGTTCGTTGATCCGAGACGCAATGTAAAAAAAAACAAGTAATTTGATAAATATGCATATTGTTTTCAGTTTAATAAAACAACACTGTATTCAACTCAAGAAAATGAAGAAATATAACTTAAATACTAAATGTATACGATTTTGAAAGAAACTTGCGCACTATATTTTATCGGAAGCACGAAGATCTTCTTTTAGAGCTTGAAGCCTTACATGGGGCACGTGATTTTTTCTTGCCATATCAATATCTCTCCAGCCATTTCATGGCTTCGAGATAAAAAGATATGTCACGGACCATTAGAAAAAGCTGTTTAATGAAACAACGGCAGTAGAATACCGAAGGAACAAAGGAGTAAAATTCATAAAAATCGAAGTCCAAAGACAGGGCAAAAACGAGAACACAGAAAACAATGACGCTAGAAACAAAAACCAATGACGTGAGACAGACACAGAAACAGAAATATCAACATTCAGAACAAAGGCACTCACAGTGTGAACTCCAGTGAAACTGAGAGTGACATCAGGTGCTCCGGATGGCCTGCTCTGTTAACAGCACCCGTCACACTGTGAGTGATTCAATCCGGGAAAATGTCAAAGTCGGTAGTCAAATCCGGGAAGACGTGAATCTAGCTGAAAATGTCCAGCTTCATTTTGGGATACTGACACGTCACATGAAGAAATTGGTTTTCCGAAAAAAGGGGAGATAACGTGGTCAAAGTAATTTGGAACCCAAAAATGAAAAAAAAAACACTTAATTTTGGGAAAAATTTAAATAAATGTGTCTTGTTTAAATGCTTTTTGACAAATTCAAAAAAGATCAAATACCTTATTTTTTTATTAGACTAACAAATTTGTTTTATCAGACTAACAAAATTGGTTCAGATTCCATTGTATTTCGGTATGGAGTTATCTCCCTTTAAGCCATTTATTGTCCACATGCTCACAGGAAGAACACCATTCTCTACGAATTTGGAATACATTGGTAGTACAATCCTAATAACGACAGTGAAATAAGTGAAAACTGTTTTGTTTGTAAATAATATTTAATAAAAAAGTGAAATAAAAAGTCAAGTACTACTATAAGTATGTACAAATAATTAGAGTAGAAAAAATGAAAATTGATTTGAAAAATATGTAAATATATTTTAAGTGTATAATTAGTGGTAGTTTTATGCTTGTAGATTGGGTTTTTATTCCAATTTAAGGGTTTTTATGTTTTGAAGTCTTACAATTTATTTTTTGGCAGGATTTTACAACGACACAATTTCCCAAAAGACTGAAGACTCTCTTAGTATTAGATAAAGTAATGAATCGAATTGAGAAGTGTGCACAAGTGGCATGGCAAATTTACGTCACAAAACCACCAATGGCCCTTTTATGGCCAACAGATACTTCGAAAGAGAACTTATTTCATTATTTCCGATACTTTACAAAATTTGGAACCGAATTAGAACATTCTGTCTGGCCTGCATTGCTGTTACATAATGATGGACCGATTATGGTCAGAGGTGTAGTTCAGCTGAAGTAGTACATGTCTCAAATAGGGAAATCAGTTTCATATAATGGTGCTAACTTATTGAAGTGCCGGTCATATTATCTCAGTTTCTTGAACAATTGTACTTTAGATTTACAAATGTCATTTTATCTATTTAGCGAATTTTTCGGTATTGGTCAGCGTAGAAATTGATTGTTTGAGGGTATGTGCAATTAACTCAGCCGTTTATTACGGAGGTTATTCACTGTATAAATGACATCGTGAATTCAGTAATGTTATAGTGGTGTTTTATAAAAAAGGATACAATATCAGCAACTATAGATTTCACTTCATCCCGTACGTAAAATAACATTGAACTGTTTATAACATATATAGCGTTCAACTTGATAATTTGTCAAAGCAGTTCATATGGATGCATTTGTTCCTGTCATCCACCTCTTGTGATCCCAGAGTCATTCAAAATTACTAACTGCATGTTTCTTTTCAAATTTATATTGTGTCCATATTTCATTCCAACATCTCCTACTTACGGGGTGTATTTTTCACAGTAGCCAAATTATACAGACTTTTTCATTAGACATAGTTATCATGACCACTTTAAATTTGTGAATCAAAACTTTTAAAAAATCCGTCTTATTCGATCGTTGAAAAAGTTCTTAAAGAGATATCAGTCCCTTGTGGACAAGTTTGAAGTTTCGGCCCAAACTCAGATTCAAGATTCTTTCTTTGCTTAATACTTGGATGATCAATTCTTTTTACTGTCTACGACCTTTATAAACAGTTGATGTTGAGTAGTTACCGGACACTGTTGGAAGTTGGCCGCGCCATGAAAGCGGTTTAACCCACCATTTCTTTTGAAATGCTTGTACCAAGTCAGGACCATTGTGGTAGACATTTTTTCCGGTAGTTTTCCACCTGCTTTGTTTTTTTTTTTGCCTCTTTGACTTTGGCTCTTGACAATTTTGTTCGCTAATTTTGTTATTACACTCATTCATAAAAAATCTGGTTTTATGGAGTTTATGTAGTAATAATCAGTTATATATATTACAGAAATTTGTATAATTACGGATTTTGTAAAATCACTGAAAATTCAAGGAATTTGTGAAATCAATAAATTGATCAGTGGGTTTATAAAATCCCTAATTCAAACCATGGATTTTACAAAATCACTGACAAAATCAATATTTTTTTAGTGATTCCCTGGTCATATTCATGGAATATGTCAAATTTATCACAAACAATATGTGTAAGAATATGTACCAAATTAAGGCAAATCTATTAAAAAGCCTAAAGATAAAAACATTAACATTTCAATTTTTCACAACAAAAAACTTTTATTCAAGACAATCCATATTATTCTCAGTTTTCAACATAAAGAAGAAAGCATGTAACTACACATGAACAGTTATCTTGTTCAAAAATATGTTTAATTACACGGGTCATCTGAAACTAAAAGCCTCAATTTTGACCATAATAAAATATATCCTAGATTATCACCCCTCTCGTCCCGATTTTGTTCAGCCCCTTCAAATATGTTATTTCGCTTTTTGCTCATTTATTAATGTACCGAATTTTATAATATAAATGATTATAATGAGAAATGGAATTTGCCAACCTGCTGATTTTTTTAAAAAGCCAGATAAGAATATAATTAAAGAGGAAAGGCTGAAAATTATAATCAAAGTTCACACTCCACAAGGGAACTGCACTAAAAAAAAACAAAAAAAAAAGACAATAGTAACTTAAGACGGCCAGACTTGGTACCAATATAAGCAATATCTTAGGGTAGGGTCAAAACAGGGGCGGTACCCAAACCTTTATAAGAATCATTCCACATATGCTTCAATGTAATCTTCTTTTCGTAACGCTGGCCACGTTTGTTTTCCGATCACGACTAAAATTGTGTGGAAGTTGCACAACAAAGGTACATGCTTTGTATAATTTTCATCTTTCTGCGTTTTTTAGTTTGAAAAAAAGAAAGGAAAATAGTTCAAAATCATCCATGCATAACCTGAAAGCCATCTTGAAAATGCTTGCCATTTTGAAAATTTTAAACTTAGTCGATCAATTGAACACGCAAAATCGTATCATGCATTATCAAATAATAATAATTTTTTTTAAAAAATATTGGAAACCTAAGTAATAGTATTATAATCACACATACATATCGAAAACTGCTTGACGAAAGGATATATCAGGGTCCGGCAAAATTTCTAGCCGACAAGACAGAATTGCAGGTAAAACTTAACATATTTTACGAAAGGATATGGAGTAAATGGACATGAGACCATAACACATATGTTTATTCAAACTGCAATAATTTAAATGAGCTGTATGGCCATTTCGGAAATTTATTCCTCATCAGCAGCACTAGAACCCAAACAAAGGAAATCCGTAATGTCAAAGAAATGTTAAAATGCATAAAACCAAACGAAATCCGAATAAGCAGTAAATATCAAATAAAGCTAAGGACAAAACTACGATGGTGGGAGCTAATCCTTTGGTTTTAGAATTTACATAAATTTAGATAATAGTAATTGAACAAAGTGTACACATGAGATATTAGCTCATGTACAAGTACACCATATCTAAGNGACCATAACACATATGTTTACTCCAACTGCAATAATTTAAATGAGCTGTATGGCCATTTCGGAAATTTATTCCTCATCAGCAGCACTAGAACCCAAACAAAGGAAATCCATAATTTCAAAGAAATGTTAAAATGCATAAACCAAACGAAATCCGAATAAGCAGTATGTATCAAACATAGCTAAGGACAAAACTACGATGGTGGGAGCTAATCCTTTGGTTTTAGAATTTACATAAATTTAGATAATAGTAATTGAACAAAGTGTACACATGAGATATTAGCTCATGTACAAATACACCATATCTAAGAACAATAAAGAGCATACATCTCTACCACGGGGAATGTTTTACCAACTCCACACTTCAATAAAAGACAAACTCCTGTATTATATATTTTACGAAAGGATATGGAGTAAATGGACGTGAGACCATAACACATATGTTTACTCCAACTGCAATAATTCAAATGAGCTGTATGTATAACATCTCCTGTAGGTTCTGAAACTGTAGGCATCGGTATGGCATGCAGCATATTATCATTTGCCTGAGCGAATGTCCTTCAAGGCTTGTGGGCTTTTCGATTTGTTTGCATCACTGCAGAAAAAATAGGTTGACAGCATCTTTGTTGCATTAGAAAAATTCATACTGTAGGCATATTTACACAATGTAGTTATACCTCATAAATAAATACGATTTGCTTGTGGTTTATAATCAGGGTTGAAATTAAAAGTCATAAATTGGAAAATAAATCGTTGGAATCAGGGATGTTGTTCTCGAAACTATCCTAAGATTCATACTGTAGGCATATTTACACAATGTAGTTATACCTCATAAATAAATACGATTTGCTTGTGTTATATAAATTGGAAAATAAATCGTTGGAATCAGGGATGTTGTTCTCGAAACTATCCTAAGATTCGTCCTAAGACATATCTTATGACCAAGTTTAGGATGGACTTAGGATCATCTTNAAGTTGTGTCTCGAAGCTATCTCAGACGCATCTTATGTTAGAACGTCCTAAACACATCTTAAGTGTAATATTTTGATTTTCTGTATTAAGTTTTTACAAAATGTTGATCAAAGACAAACACAATTTATTTATTTGTTTACCAAATTATCCACTAAAATGTATTTAATGAAGCGTGCTATCTTAACTCTCAATATAAAATATTATCGAAAAGACATTTTAATTTACAGTTTGTTTTGAAATGACAGCCGTAAGCATTAATAGTCCTAGTTTCGTGAACACGGAGTTCAAAGTTTAAAATCGTGCAAAGTTTCTTTAAAAATACGTGTTTATTGATGCGTTTGTATTGATTAATGGTCACCTTTAGGAAAATATTGAACAAAATGCGAAATAAAAGGTGAGGATTGAGATAGGATAATCTTAAGACACCTTATTAGGTGTCCTAAAGCTAAGACTAAAAATGCGAAATATCATAAGTTAGGAGAGCTTCGAGAACACGACTAAAACGTGTAAAAAGATGGTCTTAGGACACGTCCTATCCGTAAGATAGCTCGAGAAAACCACCCCTGGCCTATAAATAAAATGTAGGAAATGTTGATATAAATAGGTGAAGAAAAATTGAAAGAGACATGGAAAATGCTCAGAAACAACGACGATAGACAGCAAAAAAGAATTTGGCCTAAACAATGTCTGTATATTTCTACAAATTTGGACCAGGAACTTGTTAAATTCTCTCTGTTTCTTGTGACATAGTTTTCTTCTCATTAACACCATATATATATGTAATTGTTTGGAGGGTGTTTTAACTGATTCAAGTTTGAAACACGGTAGCATTATAATAATGCTCAAAATCAGGTTAGTAGAAACAATCCTTAAAAATATTTATCATGTCTACATTTTATTTTATTTGAAAAACTGTGCTCTATGATTATGGTCAGTTAAATAGTACGTGTTAAATAGACAATATTGGATGATTAAATCTATCATTTGTAAGATCGATAAATTATTGTGAGACGTATTGTAAACCAAACTTTAGTATTTAAATTAAACAGATGGAACAACAAATGTTGGAACACCGGGAAGTAAATTTACAGAATGTCTGATGTAAGTAATCTTATACGTAGATCTTCAACACCAATAACAAAATAGGTTACTCTTCTCATATGGGTATAACATGGAGGGAGACATTTTTATTTTATTTTATTAATTTTTAGCCAAGCAATCTGCCTTTTCGTGGATTTTTAAACACACACAATCAAATGAAGTCACGTGTATGAAGTATTTCTTCACAATTACTAAACGATTCATTAAAAAATGTTGAATATCGGGTTAATGTAACTAAAATCCTCAAACGTCGGTTAAGGACGGAATTTTAAAAGAGAAATGGCATAGTTTCAAGTTCCCATGACGTAGCATGCCCTGGTCGCAAAATAATGTCTCCCTCTTGGCCGATGGATATGTTATGTGAACGAGTCACTACTTGGTGGCTATGACATTAAATCGTGAAAACAAGATGACATAACTACAAGTATGAGTTCATGAGTTCTTCTGTAATAAAAAAAAACCTATCACGGGGTTCCATAGAATGTTTGATGCAAACCTGTTTTTTTTTTGGTTTTACATGTACCTTTTTTCAGGCCGATAAGTGATTAGTTTTTAACAAAAGAAATGGAACTCTTCATTAAACGAAACAAAAAAGGTCTACTCAGATTGTTTTCCGTGGTAACAAATTCCAAAAAGTTGTTTCTAACAGGAAAATTGAATGATTTTTTAAATCATGTATTTCATTAAGGTATAGAAATAATGTAAGTGTTCGCCGTTTGATTGTCAAGTTTGTAATTAGTGCGTAAATTGCGGTTTAAGTGGGTTGAATTGGATGTCTATAATTCTGGATGAATTTAATATACATCTCCGGATTTTCTCCTAAATTGGCATACTGATTTATAAAGAATTGATGAATACGTGTGCAAATTTTCATTTCCGCCCTTCCACGCAATTGCCCAGAATAAAACTCCAAAGTTAGTGTATTCTGCTACAACACTGGCTCTATTTTTAGAAAAGAAATCGAATTTACCTACATACGTCATGATTACAACTTACGAGTCAGAGGCCCATTCAGGTTATCGTAATTTGATTTTTGTCTATAGTTTGTTTTAATGTATTAAACTGAACAGTAAACATTCTACTACGGTTCCAAATAAATATTTAGATACAGAAATCTAGAAACATTACCGTTAATTTCGTATAATTTTACCATAACGGGGTACATTGATCCCTGTGAGTGCCTCGGCAGTGTTTATAAATAACATTTACCGCCAAATAATGAACACAATGGAAATACCACCCTCACTTATACCTTGGTTACGGGATATCATTTCGGATCTTGAAAATATACATCTTTGAAATCAATTATTTCATTTTTCCCCATCAAGATTAATCCTTTGACTATCTTTTAATACAGAAATTGTGTCCGCCCCCGGTAATTTTTTGCCTTTTAATAATATTTTATTGTCGCCAGGTTAATTTTTGTGTGGTCGCAGTGAAGACATTTAACATCAACTATAAACAATTTAACGTGCAATAGCAGACCGATTGCTAACTTTTATTTTGTAAATGTTTTTGTTTTACTAATGCATCGTTCCTCTGTGATTTATATACCCGAACAAGCTTAATATCTAGCCGTTACTATGGACCATCAACAGACAGCGTGTCTCTAAAATATGGCTGATGAAGTAGACGCCCACCTCACTAGCATGTTTAGAAGGGAGATAATTTCACACAATGACTTTTCGGACTGTTTTGTAAACTCGTATACATAAGATATATAACATACAGTTTTAGCTTGTATAACTTTCATCTTAGATGAAGAATCGGAATGAAAACTTAATAACGACGTAACGTCTGCAGATGTTGGACATTTCGACAACTTATGTCTTATCAGTGCAGTGTTCCGTAGCTGTGCATTTATCAGGGTTATGATTTGTACCAATATTTCGTATTCCTTTTCTTTTTTTGTAAAACGTTCTTTTAATTTCAATTATTTGGAATATGTTTGCCTTTCAACTACATCAGTTGCCTGCAGAATTGTTGCATACAATAATGATGTGGCGTCATTTCGGCATACTTGTTTAACTCCTTAGAACTTCTACAGGTCTTCCGTTACTATTGTAAATGTACATCGTCTACTTGTGTGTGTGTGGGGAGGGGGGGGTCGGTGGGAGGGGTTTGTTGTTGAACTTTTCTTCTGTATCTGACTGAAATGTTTCATATATATATATTCCCGAACTGCTACATTCTTTTCAACCATAACTTGTAGAAAGAAAAACCCAATCACACAGAAATAAACTCCCTATTTTATTTTATTTTATTTTTATTTTTATTTTTATTTTTTAATACAAGCAATACACTGGCATTGTATGTTTTCTTGATAATAATATATTTTATCATATCTGATTCAAAACAAATAAATTTCCAACTGAAAACAGAGCAACAATCAAACAATCATAAATCCAAATCATCTGATAATATTAGGATCAGACATAGAGAGACAACATAAACGACGATCACAAAACAAACTAATCACATTATTTATAAACAATCTGATATTCAAATCTGAATTTAAGTCAAATATCCATGTATTATTTCAGCTGAAGTTTTCATTCTCGGTGTTGGACAGATTTATTCACGATGTACAAAGGCCTATATCACATCCAACAGTTGGAGACGCCAAAAGAGCTTCATCTGCAGTGGATGATGTAGTAAACAACGTTCCATACGTAGATGAGCTAAATGTATGTAAAATAATACCCAGAAACTGCTTGCATTCGATTTGTTGTCTTTGATGTCATTAAAAACAACGGCAGTTAATACTGAAGGGACAAGGGATAATAAAAAAAAACAAATCGAAGCAAAGACATGGGCAGCCACATGGCACGGTAATAAAAACACAACATTCAGAACTAAGGCACTCATAAAATGAATTCCCATGAAAACCATTAGTGACTGCAGGTGCTCTTCAAGGGTAAGCATGTTCTTTTCCGCTAACGGCAACAGTCACACAAATCTAGCCAAATTGTCATTTGGGACAACGACACTTCATGTCTTCAAATAGAAATGTGTTTCGCTGAATGTTTGAATCAACATATTTCATTTATTTTTCTTCTTAAGGTTCAGGGTCTTCGTGATCTCATCAAACTTGCTGAAAAAGGAAAATTCACAGACATGAAGAATAAAGTAGGGGATGCCATTTCAGATTACCAAATAATCGAATCAACCTACAAAAGGAAGGTAAGTTAAGATAGAGCAATTCCGTTCAGGAACCTTCGTTTTACGGCTAATTCGAATCTTTATTTTGCACGTGCCACGTTATTTACTTATTTAACTAAAAATACCTTTTGGTTTAGACTTTTCCATTTTCAGTTAAGGGACAAATTGGCACTTCATGTGGTCTAAAATTTTTTTTGATTCAACCAAGAAATCAACGAAAATTATTACCCTACAAATAATAGTCTTTAACAGCTTTTTCGTGGATAGTGTCGTATTCAATATGTCAATGTGTTTGCTTTTATTATGAAGTTTGTTAATTATTTACAGACTTTAAATCTTTAAGTGAAATCTCGAATACGAAGCCAACAATTTGGCCTAAAATCTAACAAAAACAAATCATACAAACCTAGAAAAAGATTAACCAGACTAAGGATTTTCATTTCAATGATTTTGAAATTGATGTTTTCATAATAGCACGAAGTTTACGTCGAAAGGATGGTCACTCCTCAGGTTTTTTTAATTGTCTCTGGCTTACGGTACTATCTATCTTTTATCAACCATAATGCATTACAAAATTTTGCACAGTGACCCCTCTTTTTTTTTAAAATATGATTGCACACATCTTTAATGGGCTTTTGACAAAATTTAATGAAATTCTTAATAATTCTTCATTGCATTTGAAAGATGTATTACCCAAAAAACCAAGAAAACTCGGGTTTCCCTTTAAAAGGGCGCACTGATCTTTCAATAATCTTTACTTAAAATATATGATCGATTTTCTAATGAGTGAATATATTTATTATAAAACCTTAATATTATGAACTTGAAGTGTGACCACCTGTAATGTAATGAAAAATGTAATTCATTCTTCATTTACATCACATTTTCCAGTAAAATACAACATTAGAGGCTTAATTTTCATTATTTGAATTGCTCAAGGAATTATGAAGCTTTCCGAATATGTGATTATGGCAATAAAAAAGGGGATAGTTACCCAAGTGATTGTTTCGCTTGGCCTGGCAAATTCTATATTTATTCTTAATACACGTTTCAGTTGTTTCCTGCCCCTGAAAAATCAAATGCTGACAAAAATCCAATTCCAGTTAATCCCATCTTAATGTAAGTATTTTTTTTTAATTTCAAGATTGCGTTGAATCAGATTTATTAAGGTGAAAGACGGTGTATATGAAGAGGAAGACTGCTGGTTTATTAATGAATTACCCTTTTAGGCTGTTAATAGTTGATATGGCCTTAACTGGAGACAAAATTTGTCGAAATGACAGAAACTATTTTACGGTTACTCTACCAGAGTAACCGTAGAATAGTTTCTGTCATTTCGACAAATTTTGTCTCCAGTTAGTATTAATACTTTTTTGTTTATTTGCTGTCATTTACCACGTAAAAATATGTGGTAATTAATATGAAAAAGAAAGGAAATGGGGTAAATGTCAAGGAGAAAACATCCCATATACAGATCAAAACGATCCAAACAAAGTATTGATTTCAATAAGGTAATTTCAAACTATTTTCTAATCTTAAATAGATGAATGTTCTATATTTATTTCAGTTATGGTGTACTTGTTCTTGAGAGGATATCTTGATCTTGTATGGATACAATTTCATACTTACAATGTTTGGCATAAGATTTTTGAATTTCCAAATGTAATTCTGACCATTCTGTTGAACATGCCTACGTCCCACTATTTTAATATGCTAATTGATCTTATAATCGACTCGAAGAGTGTCCTTTGGTTGTTTATATGTAATGATTGTCTTTTGCGGGGTGTGACCCCTCCTAAACGGAGGCTGACCCCGAGGGTCCCGGGATATAGAAATAGGACCCATTCCGTGGTTGTGCGGGATTAATAAATACACAACCCATCTTTCGGATGGGATGTAAACTCAGGTCCACGTGTCGGAAGAAATGCCACGCTTCCTGCACGTTAAAGAACCCTTGTAGCAAGCTCTTTTTGGGGTGGTCCGTAGGTGATCGGCTACAAGGCTAAATTCCCCGCCCTTGACGATTTCACCCTACTTTTCCAGTGGCAGTCAGAATTTTTCCGTCCCTTGGCCATTTCCATACCCCCAAAGTGATTATTTACTTACAAACTTGTTCTCGTCTCGATATAGCTGAAATATTGCTGAGTAGACGTTAAACAATATTCAATCAATCAATCAATCAATCTTTGTGTCTTACACGGATGACAGTAGCTGTAAGAACACTTTGCTAGTTAATTTTATGTTGTTAATGATCCCGCATTCCTTGGTAAAGAAAATCATGAGTGAAGCATGGTTCGACATTTAGCAATGGAGTCCGCTCAACCATTGCTAGGCCCGTCTTAATCTCATTGTAAGGTTTGAACAAAGCTCATTGTTGAAGACCTCATTGTGAAATCAACCTTGATCCATCGCTTTACAATTTAGTTGTAGATATTTTACGAAAGGATATGGAGTAAATGAATATGAGACCATGAGACTTTGTCTCATGTGCATTTACAATGTACTACATATCTTTGTTAATGGATATATCATGTATATGGTAACTCAATATATGACTTCTTTAAGTAAAAAGTAAATAAACAAAACATTTTTTAATACAAACTGTGTTATTGACCTAATAATTTTATATTATTTCCTATCGTATAGAAACAAGGATCCTAAACCAGGCATTGGAACTGAAAATGTTACAGAAAGGCCATTTGGGCAAGAATTAATGCGAAAAAGGTATTGTTATTTAATCTATGGAAAAAGTGTTATTGTTTAGGTTGTAAAGAAAGCAACAATAATGTATTTGCAATAACATGCTAAATGCCGATCAATTTTCATGAGTTTTTCAAGACTACTCACAGGAACGTTCTATAATATTTTCCTTGAGACGTAAATCAAACCTTTTACGAACCTAGTGTATCAGGTAAGACACTATTGAGTCTTTTGTGGTACGATTGTGGCATAACAAGTAACTTTATCCTTCGTCCTCAAGACTTCGCGAGAAAGAATCGAAGAATAGAACAAAAGGTTTGTGCTGTTAATATATTAAGCCGCACAAGATATTCTGTGTTCCGATATCATTGACCAAAAATCAATAACCCTAGGTCGTTGAATATGAAATATATTTTCGATTTCCATTACATCACTTACTTACTAGATTTAACTAGATAATAGACGAATATAGTGACAAAAGTGATACTAGGTCGGTGCTATAAAAGCTTAATACTACAAAGTATGTGCTATAATAGCTTAATATAGTGATAAAAGTGTTACAAAGTCAGTGCTATGATAGCTAAATACAGTGATAAAAGTGTTACAAATTCAGTGCTATGATTACTTATGAAGTGATAAAGTATTACAATATCAGTGCTATAATAGCTTAATATAGCGACAAAAGTTATACAAAGTCAGTGCTCTAACAACTTAATATAGTGACAAAAGTTATACAAAGCCAGTGCTATAATACCTTAATACAGCGACAAAAGGTATACAAAATATGTGCCATAATAGCTTAATATAGTGATAAAAGTGTTACAAAGTCAGTGCTATAATTGCTAAATACAGTGATAAAAGTTTTACAAAGTCAGTGCTATAATAGCTTAATACAGTGATAAAGGATTACACAATCAGTGCTATAATAGCTAAATATAGCGACAAAAGTTATACAAAGTCATTTTTATAATAGCTTAATATTGTGATAAAAGTGTTACAATTTCGGCACTTTAATGGTTTAATAAAGTAACTAAAGCACATGCGGACCCAGCCTTCGAAAAAGGGGGTCTTGATAGCGTTCCAGGAAAAAGGGGTTCCAACTGATTTTTTGCCATTTTTGTCAATTTTTTACCCAAATTCTGTACGAAAATGTTTTCCAGAAAAAGGGGAGTTCCAACACTGGACCCCTCCTCCACCAATGTAAAGTGTTACAATGTTAGTGCAATAATAGCTTAATATAGTGACAAAAGTTTTAAAATATCAGTGCTATAACAGCTTAATATAGTGACAAAAGTGTTACACTATCAGCGCTATAATGCTTAATATAGTGACTAAAGTGTTACAATGTCAGTGCTGAAATGGCTTAATATAGTGACAAAAGTTTTACAAAGTCAGTTCTTGTATAGCTTAATATAGTGACAAAAGTGTTACAATTTCAGGGCTATTATACCTTAATATAGTGACTAAAGTGTCACAGTGTTGGTGCTATACCTCTTGGACATTATCTATTAACTGTTAGGGCCAATTCTTTTTTCTTTTTTTCAGATAACTAAATACAGAAGTTATTGTAAATTTACTTTCTGCATATGCGCATTTCGACAACTTTTGTCTCTTCAGTGCAGATCAAATCTAAACGTTTGGAAGACCAGCAGCTCAAAGATGTTTAAAAACTGATAGAGAACAAATAACCAATATGATCTAAATGTAAAGCCAAAATAAAATTATTTCCATAATTCTGTTTGGCTACTCGACAATTCTTATTCTCTTAAATGCCAATGTATCCATTATTTTTCAACAACACCTAAAAATATCTTTGAGAAATTTTGTATTCGTCTGATAATATCAATTGTTCTCTTGCTATGGTGTTTATAAATGTAAAAAAAAATGGAACTATAAGTACTTTTAGATATGCTCAATAAGAATTCTGTGAATTTCAGGAGAAACGAAGAAACAACTATTTCTATACCCAACAATAACCCGATGATAACAGACTTGAGCGATATAAACAGACCTGAAAAGCTAGCGGAAAACTTTTCAAATCTATACGACAATGAGTGGACTGATGCATTCGATTCTATAGCACGTACAGAGGGTAAAAAAGAAAATATCGAAAAAGACATTGTTGTATATCTATCTGATGTATTACGGGTTGGTATCTGATATCACATATTTATGTGGTTAATAGCTTGTTCAAAACAGAAAACAGTTTATTAGTGACGATGCCTTAGCCGGCGCTCATGCAAAAAACAAAGTTAGCCGTCATTAAAAAAATACTGAAATATTAGAACTGATACGCAAAGAGTGTTGGTCCAAAACAAGAATATGTGTTTATCACATATCGACATCACGATCTGGGATATCTGTTTCCAAGATGACAACAGATCTTTCCCTCTACAACTTAAGTTTGTTTTTCCTCTATCGGATTCGACTTTACTACCGGAGTTTACATGTTCAACACGGCGGGTGTCTTATAAGAAGCAGGAGATACCTACTCTACCGGTACACCGGATCTCACCCATGGTTTTTTAATGGGTCCGTGTTGTTCATTTGTATGTGTGTCTTCATTTTTCTTTTTTTGTCCCGTACTCAAGTGGTGTCCTTGTTTCTTAGTTTGTCTGATTTTGCCATTGTCCATGGATTGTTCGTTCTTTTGATTGACGGTTCGGTTCTCACTTACTTTATGACAGTTTACATGAATATATCATTTTTATGTAAATTGTGTACATATAATGCAAACAAGGCAGTGATTTACTAATCTGTGCACTTACAATTTTTGATTTTAAGTAAAATATAGGTAATATAAATCTAGAATATGTCTCGAATCTGTGAAAAAAACGCACATCATCACTTTTCCTGGTAATGCTAAGTGTCAGATAAATCAAACCGGAAAACATAAGACTTGCAAATACGTGATTTTTGCGTAATCTAGCCCACTGAAACTTGAAACTAAAAGAAAAATGGATTAAAGGCCGATGATGTTGTTATCTTGACTGTCCAGGTGACCTGAGTTCAACTTAAAGACATGAAACTTTTGGTAAACATAATCTATTTTTCCAGAACATTTATGAGTATACCATGAAGAGAGCTCCAGCTTTAGTAGATAACATTTCAACTCTACTGGAACAGACCATGTTGGACCCTGTTAGCAGCACTAAAGAGGAGGTAAAGACATACCAATTACTTTTCTTTTAATTGTCCAGTTTAATTGTTATGACAGACGTTATACGTTGAGCGTCTGATGTTGTAAAATCTATGAGACATACTGCGTATTTAACAAAACAGGAGTTGTCAGAAGACAGCATAGCTCACCGGGGATTCCAGTAACCTCAATGCACAATAAATTCGAAGAAAGCTTTCTTCACAAGAAAGTCACATATGAAATATAAACACCCTATCACAAAACAACTTAATTCTAGAAGCAAAATTAAAGTTTTTAAAAAATTGCCCTCGGGGCAAGGTCAAGGTCAAAATGTCTATAAATATGGTACCATTAGAAAGCTCTCATCAAAAGAACGTCACATAACAAATATGAACACCCTACCACTAAACATCTTAATTCTAGAAGCAAAGTTAAAGTTTTTAAAAAAAATTGCCCTCAGGCCAAGGTCAAGGTCAAAATGTCTAAAAGTATGGAACCAGAAGAAAGCTGTCATGATAAGGAAGTTACATACCAAATATGAACACCCTACCACTAAAAGCCTACCTTCTAGAGGCAAGGTTAAAGTTTTTCAAAAATCGCCCTCAGGGCAAGGTCAAGGTCAAAATGTCTACAAATATGGTACCACTAGAAAGCTCTCATCATAAGGAAGTCACATACCAAATATGAACACCCTGCCACTAAAAGCCTGCCTTCTAGAGGCAAGGTTAAAGTTTTTTATATATTGCCCTAGTTGCAAGGTCAAGGTCAAAATGTCTACAAATATGGTGCCAAAAGAAAGCTCTCATTGCAAGGAAGCTACACACTAAATATCTACATTCCAACTCTTTAGGTCTCCATTTCACAAGCAAGGTTAAAGTTTTTGCTGACGACGCCGACGACGCCGACGCCGGGGGTATGACAATAGCTCTCCGGACATTCGTCCCGGCGAGCTAAAAATATTTTGCTTTCTTCTCTTATCTGGAAACATGAAGTATGGGTCATTAAATGTCTAATTTTTGGCAGGATTGGCAGTAATTAATAAAGTTTTATCAGCCTTAAAGTGACTTTCCTTAAATGGTGTCCTTGCACAATGAGCATGCGTTAGATTTATAGTATAGTCTCTAAAATGAATAAATATAAAAATTTCATTTAAGTAAATATATTTTTCTAAATATGGTTTACTGAAAGTCGAAGTCGGGATCAAGTTTTTATAACGTTGGAGTCTGACGAGTTATAATAAAATAAATGATTTATTATGCAAATATGAAATCCTGAATTTGTAACTGGCAAAAAAAATTTCGTATATGCCCTCATCCCACCACCATCCTAAGATAAAAGTCTTTATATGTAAAAAGGAGGATAATCTATTTATGCATTTTGCCTTGCATGACTTGATTACGTATTGTTTTCAGTTAACTAATCCAAGTGTGATTCACAGCACCAGATTTCATCGATATGCTAAGGAATGTGTCAAAGAGACTGCCAAGTTAAGCATACCTGCTCTTGCAAAGGTATGTGAAAAAATGAATTACTTCTTTAAATTATTTATTGAACATTTTTAAAAACATTTTTTGAATACATCGGCAAACGAACACCGAAGCAAAAATGACGAAAGGGGGATTCCAAAATAAATCCAAAAACACGGCAGTTCATATCCAACACGAATTGAGACTGCTTTGACAATTACAAAACAAATGAACAAAAATGAACAAGAACCCGACAATACTGAATTGCTGTACAGTATATGGAAAAACTTCGGAATGTTCACTACTTTTTAAACGTTATGTATGCATTGTTATATCTTAAACATAAATTGTTACTGTCTGATAGATGATTGGTATACTTCTTGGACACAAAGCTGAAAGTAATAGTACCAAATCGTATTGTCCAACAAACTTTTCATTTTTATCCTAAAACAAAACTGTATTTGTTTTGTAGGACTTCAAGAAAAATGATCTTCGACCTGCCCTTCAGAAACATAAGGACAATTTTGAAATCAACAAATATATTGATAAGTGCCTGGAGATCACGTGGCTTATGAACGTTCAAGATCCACCAATGATTATGAAGTGGCCAGATAGTACCCAAACTGCTGATACTATATTAGAAAGTTTTCGACATTTCACAAAATTTGGAGTGCAATTAGATTTTACAGTGTGGCCTGCATTGCATCTTTATGAAAACGGACCATTGGTTATGAAAGGAGTTATTCAAATGAAATGATATTTGGCAGTTGTGTATGCAGATAGTCATCGATACAGTGAAAATCATGTAACTCAGACTCATGTTGACGATCCCGTTTTCATGACCAGAAAAGACATTGATGTAGCATCGTTCTACAATTAGCAAATATTTCCTCTCCAACCGGGACTGTCTTGAACTTACTACGGAATGAGAGCAAAGCTCATTGTTAAAGGCCTCAAGGAGACTTCAAGATGAAGAACAACAATGAAATGTTTTTACCATGTATTTGTACAGACTTTGTCTCATGTGCATTTACTCAATATATTTTCATTTGTTTATTTTGCTGTATATGGATATAAAAGTGTCAGATATCTCTGTTCCTATGATATTGTTCCAAAAAATCGCATGACATCAAATTATTTGTTATACTATGATATTGTCAGAAGAAATTATTCAACAACTAATTACATCTATAACTTTGATATTATCAGGAAGAAACCACATGACATCTAATTACATCCTATACCACGATATTGTCAGATAAAAATCACATGTTATTAAATTACATCTTATACCATGATATTTTTATAAAAATTACACGACATTAAATTACATCTTATAACACGATATTTTCAACAACAAAAAAATCACAGAACATTAAATTACATCTTATACCATGTTATTGTCAGAAAAAATTCATGACATTCACTTATGTATTGAAACATGACAATGACATCATTAAACTTTTTTTTATAGATTAGACAGTTTGGATTTCATAATAACAATAAGTCACGTTATATTTTTAATTTTCAAACCAAATTAGAGGAAACTATATGTT
>MJUU01018300.1:39297-77488 GCA_002080025.1 Modiolus philippinarum | reverse complement strand
AAAAAAAAAAAAAACAATAACAAAAAAGCAAACGGTTCTCTATTAGCAGTACCACTTTAATTTTTCAGGATTTTGAGTAGACTGTCAATATATGTCTTTTAGAGATTGGTTAAGAAAAATAATACAATATAAATGTTTGTTTATTTGTGTTTCCTCTCAAATTCGTTTGTAGTACTTGTTAAAGAAAATAACACATATTGTTATAATTAATTATTTAGTTAAAGCTAACTTTTATTGACCATAAATATAGTTTACTGAAATACCCTAGAAGCAATTACACTTCATGACTGCATGTACTGAAAATTCTGTCACCAGCAGCAGTTTTCCTGTTTTGCACCAAGACTTTGCTCAATTACTAGTCGTAATGACTATTAAAGAGATGGAATCTGTGCGCTTTAATCTGTTGTTTATTGATGTTTGAACATTGAGTGATCATAATAAATAGTTTCTAAAAGTTAAAGAAAAATTTGAGCATAAAGCTATGAATGATTTTGATCATCTTATATCAGGTTTGCCGTGACAGAGAACCATTAAAATCGTTCCAAGGGTGTCTGAGATATTCAAAAGATATTTATACTTGTATAGGCATTTTCAAAAGTGATTACCTAGTTTGCATATTTGTTACCACAAAATACGGCCTATATTTCCACAAGGCCGTCACAATATTGGACAAGTCCAAGTCCATTAGCTCCTTCTGTGAGACCATATTAAAGATGAGGATATTTTCCACGACAGTTGATTTTTTTCGAAGTTACACGAAGGTATATAACAAAAAACCGAAGTTATTTTTAATTTAGTTTTTCTATATGAACATTATGACAACTTGTGTCTCTTGCAGATCAAATCAAATCAAAACTTTTGAAAATATGTGTAAAAGCTGATAGAAAAAACTCCAAAAAGGATCTAGAAAGTTAAGCCGAAATCAGCTAAGAACAGAGTTATGCGAGAGGGAGATACTTCTTAGATTTAACAAACTTTGGTTAAATTTAGATATTGCAAGTTTCCAATAGTGACATTAGGTGCTCTGAAAGGGTCTGCTCTGTCGGCACCAACCGTCATATTGTCAGATATGGGAAGATGTGAATCTAGCTGAAAATGTTAGGACACCGATACGTTATATCTTCGTATGATGTTATTGGTACTGTAATAGAATCTCTTGAGCGATGAAATTTTCATAGGCTGAACTAATCAGCAGCTTTCGGGCCAGTGTTTTGCTCTGTTCAAAAATCACTAAACAAAATACATGTTCACAGAATCACATAAGATGTTAACGAATCAACTGACTGTGTGAAATGTACACTCCATACACTGGAGAGGTAAAAAAGGGAAAGCTCACAATTGGAAAGTATTAAAAATGTATCATGTTTGGCATATAGCGTAGATTTCAAACGTCCATCTTCATCAATATACTGAAAATAAAAATTGCCTTTCCATGTGTAGGTTTTTAACTGTGACATCAAATATTATGGCAAAAACTGTGACTTCGAACAAATCGCACCGTTAGATTAAAATTTTACCCGTGTAAGACAGCTCCACTTGATTCTGTCTTCTTTGGGCTTTAACATGGGAAATAACTTTACGGATTAAAAAAAATTCTTGTACCTCTAAAAACGAAACTGACGTATCGATATAGTAAGAAACTATTTGGATGTAATAATAATGAAAAGACATGAGTTAAATACACATGAGACTACCTCTTTACAAATACGTGGTAAAAACAACCAAAGGGCGAGTGCTTTTATTGTTGTTCTTCATCTTGAAGTCACCATGAGTCCTTCAGCAATGAGCTTATACATTAGCCAACACTGCATAATAAGTTCATGACGGCCCCTAGCACCGGTTTGAGTGGAATTCATTGCTAATTGTCGAACAAAGCCACATCCATGCTGTCCATTATCTATGAATGCGGGGTTCCCAACACACATGAAATTAACTGGCAAAGTGTTCTTACTACCGCTGTCATCCATTGTCTGACAAAAGACTAATGGCCGACAATCACAACATATAAACAATCAGAGGGCACTAATCCAGTAAGACTAAGAACTATGTCCTGCACATGACAACTTTGTTCAGCTTTGAATGGTAAAATGTTTGTCATACTTGACACCAACATTTATGATGTTTCGATTACTTGAATTAGTTGATAAAAGAGTAAATATTCAATACACATGGTTCCCAAATACTTATTTGGTCAATATTTGTGCGTCAGATATCTGACTGACGTTTTATCTTTAAGCTGTGTTAGGATTTTAATAGAATCATTAGATTCTTAGAATCGTAAAACATGTGTGCTTAGTTTGGTACATTTTTTTCTTTGAAAAAATAACATCTTTGCCTATTTCCTAATAGAGTATGTGCAGTTCGTGCTTATGAGGTATGAGCAAAGCTCATTGTTGAAGGCCTCATGGTGACTTCAAGATGAAGAACAACAATAAAAGCGTTGTTCCTTTGCTTGTTTTTTACCATGTATTTGTAGAGACTTTGTCTCATGTGCATTTACTCCATATCCTTTTATTCACCATTTGGTTTAATTCCCTTTGTTGATCCTTCAAATCGATGTTTCTATTATGATTCTTCTTCGCAGTATGCTCCCGGAGTATGCTACAATTTACATGTATCTTTTAAAACACAATGTTCATGGCGTTAGCATTAATCTTACTATTGGACTTTTCAGCGTCTTGCAAAGAATGTAAAAATCAAGTAGAAACATTTGATCCTGATTTTGAACATTCTAAGCGAGTCAACTTTTAAGACCCTTCTTTTTTTAAGGAAGAGTTATATTCCATTAGATGGAATTTCATAATAATTACATTTGCTTATATGTTCTTTTAGGTATTAATAAATGAGGATAACAGTTAAAATCACCTACGCCATTTTTTTCAGAAAGATGATAGCACTTTGGATTTCTGAAATGACTTGTTGAATGTAAATGTTTTTTCTTTTAATTATTCGTGGTATCCAAAGAAAAAACAACTCAGGTTCGGGAGCTAAAGCGTAACAATGTGATCAAAAAGGGTGGTGTTTAAAAAAAATACAAAGTGATTGTTAATGTATTATGTACAGTTGATTTGTTAATGTGCTTATTCCTGTAAAGATCGCGCTTTTGATAATAAGAATTCGAATATTCGGTGATCCGTTCATTTTTTATGTTTGTTTCTCAATTTACACGACCTTTTAAAAATAAACAAACCGGTTGTGGCAAAATGATATGTAGATGTGTCGGAATTTACCTTTTAACATCCTGGTAGGTTCTTAATTGAAACTGAAAACAAATTATTCGAATTAATTAAAATATTAGTTTGTGGTGATTATTTTGTTCAAATTGACAAATGACTTCATAAAATATGCTTCATTATAAAAAATGTTTCAATCAAAGCATAAATTAAACTGGCCATTGGCGTTACAACACGAAATGGACTTTTTTTAAAATTGACTTTTTTATATTTTAAGAAATGAAAAGATGACTAGCGAAGGACCGCATAAAACAACGCTTAATATAACGTCAACGTCAGTGAGTATACTTTCATAATGGGTCATTATGTATTTCTATTGATATTTTATGAATCTGCATTGCTGTTTTTAGTGAACAATTAAAGTTTTTTTATGTATCCTGCATTCCTGCATTGATCTTTGAATTCGTATTGTAAGAAGACAACATAATGGATCACAACACATGGCTAAGGCGGACGATGGTCTCGGGGTTTGCTCAGGTGTAGGAGGACCGTGGCAAAGGTTTTTAGTAGTTATAACATGGGCAAAAGGTCTAGGACACATTATCAAGCCAAGAAATTATTACACACTTGTCGTCTACTAAAATAAAGAATTGGTCTACCGTACGCAACTTTTCTCTTTCCGGTAGCAGATGCAGAGGATATTTTCCCGACAAAAGCACTTGTATTAGTAAGTTTTCTCATTAAATCACAATTGTCTAGTGATGCTGATTTCTTTGTAGAATTATCAGGCAAATCACATCTCGGTCGAATGCTATGGGCATTTGCAGGTATCGCACACTTTCATTGGTATTCCGTTGCAAATTGTCGTGAAGAGTTTTCAATTAGAACTGACCACTCTACCGCAAGACCATGAACTTGCTTAATTGTTGCAGGTTTATTTTCAAACGCATTATGGTACTGGTCAAAAGCATCACCTGTATATTTTGTGGATATTTCTATTATATCTTGCATAAACTTGTATGTACTTATCGAGTTCTTTTCCGCAATCATTATTCTTATAAACTACACTTTTATATATGCCGAATCCTTCAATGAATTGTTAAGTTTCTATTGATATAAAGATCACGAACTTTTGTGTAGATTACAGTTCCTTTGCTATCAACCTGCTGAAATTCTTGCAGATTTTAAGTACTTACTTAGATAGTAGCTGAATTTATATATTTATCTTCTTTTATATACTGTCTTTTTAGTTTTAGTAATATTCTGTATGTGTGGAAACATATTACAAGTAATCCGTGTCCTCATATCAGTAAGTACATAGGGAGACGAAGCGGGCGCAGAATTCCAAGAAGCTGCTAAAACTTCCTGCAAATAATTTACAGTTTTCTTTGTTGATCAACAGTTTTACTTAAGTTTTGAATCGTGCTCACTAGAACGGATAAATCTTTACACGAAAGATTCACCAGGTCCTTGGTCGGGATTTCTTATAACCTAGGAATTTTTTCCGTATAATTCCAGATATATTGATGATGTTCTTTCCATATCAATAACGCATCTTTTGCTAAATGGATTCTAAGGGACGATTTTAATTTCAAATTTATCAATTTCTCTAACGCGGACATTATTGTTCCAAATTCTCCTGCTTACGGAGTATATGTTGCACAGTTGATTCGTTACGCGAGAGCTAGCACAAATTATACAGACTTTTTTATCAAGGCTCTCAATCGATCATTTAAAACGTTTCCCAAAAAGGTGTCAATTCCTTGTGGAAAAATTTGAAGTTTCGGTCCGAACTCTGATTCAAGATTCTTTTTTTACTTAATACTGGGATGATCTTTTCTTTTAATTATCTCCGACCTTTCAATATTAATCGCTATTTGGTTGCGACCGGACATTACCGCAATAGAAAAGGGGGATTGGCATTCAATAAAACTGGTATAACCCACCTTTTCTTTTGAAATGCATGTACCAAGTCAACCCATTGCGGTCGGCGACAATTTTTCCGGTGGTTTTCACCTGATTTGTCTTTTAGTCTCATGGACTTCGGCTCTTGACGACTATGTTCTGTAATTTTGTCACTACCTCTATTTGCTTATGTGTGAATGAATCTTGGACGTTAGTTCCTTTAAGCGCCTTTTTAGTTTTTCGATTGCCTCTTCCTGCCGTTTTCATTTTTTGGAGGGCTCTCTGGTTGACCTTTTAGACGAATAGTTTTGGACATTCTTGGTGGTATTGTGACAATTGGCACAATATAACACGCAATACTATGTATAATTCTTAGAAGGGTTTGCGATAGAAATGACAATTACTAATTGAACTGACATTTAGATTAATGAAACACAGCTACAATAGGGTTGGTAAATTCCATCGTATAAAACACTTAACAAATAAATAAGTTTCAATAAAAGATAATTAAGAAATAATTCATGGACGCCGGTGGTTTGTTGGAGATTTACATATTGGTAGCCATTATTTTCGTTAATATTTTACCCAGAGCGTAGCGCAGCGCAGCACAAAGCATATTATGACGTCGTCTGTTTCAGAGTTAAGACTGTTCTGACGTAGCTCATACTGTTATTGGAGATTTTCATATGGCTGGTCGTCATGGTTTCCATTGTTCTCATATTAGAATATTTGTTTTATAGAAATCAAATCTAAATGAATACGTTTTAAAAAATCGGGTACTTATGAATCTGTAGCGTTAATTTGATAAAGGATGGGAAAATTCCATTGTCTCTGTGAAATGTTGTCTATATCAAAAGTTTCAAGTTATTCGATCCATCATAATAGGTAGGAAGAAAAATGGAAGAAGTAATGATTGTTTCAAATGAATTGCACTATGCATATAATGGAAAAAGTTCTATGTTTCTAAAAAACTGTTGAGATAATTGACAGAACACATATTCATAACATAAATCAGAATAAAATATATTTCAAAATGTATCAGGAAACAGCAGCAAAAACATTTTTCAATTGTTTGCACATAACAAATAACATTTGAGACTTTTACTTAGTTAAGATTTATTATTAATGTTTTTCATTTTGCTCCTCTTTACAGAAATATTCTTGGTCTCTTATTACACTACAAACATCATTCAATTGCTAACATATATAACAATTAAATTGAGACTTTTACCTCGTAAACATTTATTTAACATTCTTTTACTTCCGCTCCCTTGTACAGAAATATTCATAATCTATATTTCTTTCTGTATTTAGACACCTCCAACAAGTGTCGATAGTACAGAAGTACAAGCTACAGACCAAACAGTTATCATTACAGCTACAACTAATAACAGGTAACAACCATGTCTGTTTATCTTTGTCTTGTTGTCTCCATTTCTGATGCCTCTGAACTGTCATGATCATAGATTTTTGAATTTCAGTTTCCATAAATCTGGCTTATTGTCTCGGTATTTGTTTATCGATGCATTAAATATATAACACGTGTCATCGCCAATGCCACATAAAAACGAGAAAAAATATCGTGGAAATATTTGAACATAAACAGAAGAAACTAAATAATGTAATGTATTCTCTTCAATGACTCATTAATTTAAATTTAAGATCTATGCGTTGTATAGGGCGTTCTGTGTCAAATGTTCTCGAAACTATCCATTTGGAGATCTCTGCGCCAATTATCTGCTTAATTACGATGGTTAATTGTGCTTAATGTTGAACTTACAGATGACATCTTTCTTGTTGTCTTATTATTCAACTGAAATGGCTTAACTTCTTTTGCAACAGTGGCAGTAGAATACCGAAGGAACAAAGGAGTGGTATTTACAAAAAAACGAAGTCCAAAACACAAAAAACAATGACGTTAGACAGCTACAAAGCACAAAAATAAAGACACAACATTGAAAACCAAGGCACTCACAGTGTAAACTTCCATGACACTGCAAATGAGATTACATAATTTTTATTTAGTACATCCAGAGTTTAACGCCAAACATAACTTTGCACAGGACCTTTCAATGGTGCCCAGTACGACGGGTGCCACGAGTGGAGTAAATTTTGCTTACCCTTCATGAGGAACTGATGATATATCATTTTTTATGTAGGCAAGCACACTGCTTATGCTGTAGTTTTGTTTATATTTTGTTTATGTTTTTTGTTGGTCATTTTGTCTCCATTCTTCTTGTATCTGAATTGCCGTGATTATTTTAATCTTCTTATTCGTTTGGTGATTTAATATGAGGATAGGTATAACCTATGTGGAAGCGAAGCTGAATTCACTCGCTGAAAAACTGTTGTATACTGTAGGCCTTCCCTTTGTCAGTATTTATCAGGGACAATAGGAAGATGGCATTGGTAGAACAAGAGGGGAGGATCTGGCTTATGGACCCCCTATTTATGAAAAAAAAATCATGCTGAATAAATGCAAAAAATCAACCAAAACATTCACTGGAACTACACTCTCTTTAAACCCATGCAACTGGAACTATCCTTTCTGAAGCACGATTAATGATCCACCCGGTAAAGGATATTACAGCTTGAATATTTTCATGTGATGTAGCTGTGACTCCTTGTGTTATGCGTTGTCAAACAACGGCAGTAGAATACCGAAGGAACAAAGGAGTGAAATTTACAAAAATCGAAATCCAAAGACATGGCCAAAACGAGAACATAGAAAAAAATGACGTCAGACACAAAAGACCCCCCACAAAACAATGACGCTAGACAGATACAAAGCACAGAAATAGAAATCAATGTCAAGCGTGTAAATATACGGTACAATCACAGGCACTTGTTTCATTCGGGATATCTTTCAGTAAAGGAGAAATAAAATATGAAATACAGGCATAAATCGTGTAAAAACATTTTATAATGTCTTTTTCATTTAAAGTACTGTGGCAGTAAAATATGTCCGTCAGGAAATTTTGTCCAGACGGAATAAATCTCATAGAAAGACATGTCCGCACATTTATTATACTAGGAATAGTTGTCCGAGGACATATTTTCCTAGAAATATATGTCCTCTCCCGGATTCATTTTACCAGGAATGTCTGTCCTCCCGGATTCATTTTACCAAGAATGACTGTCCATGGTCTTTAGTTTCCTAGTACTAACTATCCCCCCGGACATATTTCTACCCGAAAATATTTATCACTTAAAAAGAAGCAACCTCCTGAGCAACGTCTCCTTAATTTCAACTACACTGTACTACTGACGAGATGGTTTTGTTTTCTACCGATTTTTCAAAGTAAGTGAACATGATAGGGTTTGGCATTGGTTTTTACAACATTACGGACAATATGTTCTTGACCCATTAATTAAAAAATATGTATATCTTTCAAGTTTTACCTCACTTTAAAGCTGCACCTTTGCTTTGGCATAGCCATAGGTAATGACTCGCCTGCAGAATAGTTACATTTGTATTGACAAAAGTTAATAAATTATTCAATCCTTACCCAAAAGTACTGACAAAGTAAAGCAAAAATTGTACAAACCTTTTTTTTCCTTAAACTATTTGTGGTCGTCAGTTTTTTTTTATACGATTTTAGAAGGTTTCATTCAAAGGAAAGCCAGAAAGGTTGGTTCGCCGACGGCCACTCAGGGCAATCGGTTGTATAACGGATCACACGGAGGAGTTGTTCTTGGATTGACCCCGTGATTTTTTATGCAAAACTTTAAATATTTCATGCAAAATTTAGGCACACTCAATAAAAACTGGAGAAAAATTGACTGGAACCCCTTTTTAAGGAACTCCATTGGAACCCCTTTTTGAAGACTTTATCAGCCGCGGTTCCATTCCACAGGCACTAGTTTCAGAAAAAAATACCCTCCGGGGTATTTTTTTCCGAAACAAGTGCCTGTGTGCCAATAGACCATATCCAAATTGTGGTATCTGGATTTACCGAACCACTTTTCAACACGTCACAGTATAGAAAACGTCACGTCACAAAGCATACGTCATTGAACTGGTCACATGGGGCGGACATGTTTGTGACGTAGGGCGGACAAACAACAGCTGGTAAATCTAAATACCAGAACTCGGATGTGGCCTATTTCACCACGGCGATTTATAACAGACAAACAGCGGTATTAACGGACCAGACTGCAGTCAAATTTAGGCTTGCATTGGACAATTCATATGTAACAAGGGTTAATGTCCCTTACGTTGCATGTGTTCAAAGTTTAAGATCAAATAATGATTATTGTTATTGTGGTAAAATCAAGTAAACAGGTTTGTCCGCCAATGAAGACGAAACAGTACGACACAATTCATCCAAAATATAGTATTTGAAGATTGTGAAACGTAATTTAAAAAATTGAATTTGTGTTTAGAAGTGCTTACGTGAAAAGAAGCTCTGGGCATTATTGATAGATATCACCAACATAAAAGAGTTTGTTTATATAATATGACAAATATGATTCCCAGGCAAAAATTACACTGCTATGATACTTAACTTCAAGTCTATCAGCTTTCATACATCTTTCGCATTGCGGTTGGATTCCCAATGTTTTAATTTCCTCTGCACTGAAAACAAGGGCTTATATCATTGAAGTGTGTGTAAAATGATACCCATTTTATTTGTTAGTTTGTACCTAAATGCACATCTGGAATTGTGGGATCCTTTGTTTTTGTCCATGATTTAGACGGTGTAACAATACCCGTCCCCATTCTTCCCTACTGAGTAACCTCTCCCAGCAGTTACTGGTATTATTAGTTTATATCAGATAGATAAAGCTTCTAGTTGACTATATGCAGAGAATAACACACATTTCTACATTGCTTCCAATTCTCAAACTTTAGAACTTAAATTATACACTTGCCCTGACATTCCTGCCATTAATCAAAAAAATATTTATTGGTATTTTATTGATTGATTAGATTTCAAATATTTTATATCGATAAAACAGAATTGAAAATAAAAAAAATTGATCATATAATCATTAAAAAATATGTCTTTTTTATAATGGAATGAAGTCAAGTTCCACTGAAAATTCATATTTTCATATATTTATATATGACTCCAACATGCTACATCCTGACGCAACACCCAGTCACAGTACTTCAAGCCCTTTGATTATTGCAATTATCGATCCTGGATGGCTGGAAGCACAGGGGCCGGCAACATACGATATTGATAGACCGGGTCCCATATATATGTATAAGAAGGAGAAGGGAAACAACGGAAGTCCAAAAATTATATACCACAATATTTCAAAGTCAGACGACGACAGCTTTTTATGGCAATAATTGTCTCAAACTCAGCCATAAGTTAGCCAAATAATTATATTTTCATAAAATATAAACTTTCTTACCTTCACTTGGCTTTAAAATATATTTTTCTCCCATCGAAACACTGAAATTGTCCCGATGTAGTTTAAGTAGGCCATGAAATCAACACAATTTTTCCACTTCAATCAATGTTTTTTGCCTTTTCACGAAAAAAATCTTGTTTAAATATAACTTTCCACATTTCCACAAATAAGTTCCATGTTACTTCACGCACATAAAACGTCAAATTCAACAGTCTTCAGCGACTTGGCGTATCGTTTGTGTCACAGAAAGTAGAATGTCAACATTCGTCGACATTTTGAATGAAACGAGAACAGTCTTCTGATTGGTCAATAATGTTATTGTTATAAACCTAAATAATCCAGTCGTAATGTTGATTAGCCAGCTCACTGAAGGAGGGAATCGGATACGGAGAGGAATCGAATAAAGTTTTCACTTTTTTTTTCTCATTTCGGGATTTACTTCGTTTCCCTACACTGGCCGACTTAAACTACATCGGGACAATATCAGTGTTCCGAAGGGAGAAAAATATGTTTTAAAGCCAAGAGCAGGTAAGAAAGTTTATATTTTATGAAAATATAATTATTTGCCAAACTTATGGGCGAGTTTGAGACAATTATTCCCATAAAAAGCTGTCGTCGTCTGACTTCGAAATATTGTGGTATATAATTTTTGGACTTCCGTTGTTTCCCTTCTCCTTCTTATACATATATATGGGACCCGGTCTATCAATATCGTATGTTACCGGCCCCTGTGGCTGGAAGTATATTTCCGGGATAGCAGACGCTTGTTGTCATTGAGCATTATGTTATTGAAAAGGATAATGCCATTTTATTTGGAAAGTTTTTGGTCAAATATACGTCAGTATATAACAAGATGCAGTCCCCAAACAGGAGTCAAAATTTGGGACAAATGAATGAGCATTGTCGACAACGCTTTGCATCAAGGTAAGACTTCATATTTTGATTGGATTCCCTGTAAATGGATTGTATGGATACATTCGATGAATAAATGCCAGTCCTGAACGCATGCTAATGGATGCACGTCTACAATAGCAACGTATCGTGGCAATGTCAATGATCATGCAATCTTTATTTAAGCAGTGAAAACAACTGCGCGAAGTAACTACATAGCTGCATTTAGTTTGCTGACAAAAACCTTCCATGTCGTCTTTTCTATACTGCATGACTGTGTATAAGTTGTAATTTAGCGTATAAACAAATATACTCAAAATTCTTGCGTAACGATATTGATCCGCTTTATCGTTGTCATGGTTGCATGTATTCATTCGTAATTTCTCTGTTATTATCATGACCCTTTTCGATGCAGTGGAATTCCGAATGGATTTATATGTCTTTAGTTTCATACCAGAATTCCCCAGTAAAACTGTTTTTATTCTGTTTTCTTCATTTCGATTTTACCATCAACATGTTTGAATGGCCATCAAGCAACGTATTCATATGCTTTATTTTTTACACATATTTCAGAAATCTTCTCTGAAAGATTGATGTGTCCATTTGCGTATATTTCCAAGAACGATGACTCTCGACGCAGGGATTTTTTCAACTCATAGTATTGGGAACAAAATTGCAGTTTCCAAAATATATGGAAGCTTCGCTTCCTATTAAGGGATTACGAGTGTCAGAAATTTTGTAATTAGAATTAAAATTCTGACCTTTTGTTTTGAAGAGCACTACTAATGGAACAACTTGAGAAAAAAATTTTGAAAATTCATGTAGGAATTTTTTAGATATAAGACGTCAGAATTTTGGCGGGGAACAGATCTCTAGTGTTTTCCTTCAATTTGCATAAGGTGTTTATAGGCCTTTAAATATATGAAATTATAATTGGAAGTTGATTAAATTTTATAAACAGTCTATTTTATGTATTTTAAAGTGACTTATGACCAAGAAAATGTGATCCATGTGAAAAAATTGTAGCACAGTTTGAATGGATAAAACCCGAGGATATAGAATGCTTCTGAAATATGACGCTCGTACTCCCTTAATTAAGTTGACATAATAATGAAAAAAATTCAGTGTAAGTAAATATCCTGCTGTATCTGAGTGATGGCAGCCGACAAAATTTATTGCAAACTCTGGTCAAAATATTAGACTTGTTTCTGTATCTATATTTGCTGAAAGTCTTTTCTGAAAACCGTTGTGTTACCCACATAAGGGGGAATTCACAGACAAAAAACTAGACACCGAAAATCCATATCATCTACTCTTTAAACGGTTAACAGTGAGTAAAATTTCCAATAATGACAATACAAAATATTTAAATTCTTTCATTTCTGTTTACAGTGATGTTGGGAAACCAGGCTTAATTGAAAAGGCCAAATATGGACAACAACATGGCGGAACAAAACACGAGAATACCACAAATGAGTTTTCTAAAGTAGGAAGGAATACCCGAGACTTTGATGCTATACGTGATATGATGGCAGATTTGCTTAAAGGTGGTCAGTCTTCCATCGAATTGCTGAATGAAAAAGTACAAGAGCTTATTGAGAGGTTTGTATTTTTTTTAAACAAATGAAGATTCTAAATCGGTGAACAACTATTGTCGATGAGGAAGTGATAACGATTTATTATTGCTGGGTTTTAATTATTCTCTTTTAAAAATAATCGTAATAACTATCAGTCCTTAGAATTCCAGTAAACATAAACTGCGCTCCATTCATTGCCTGAATATTTAAAAATTCGTATTAATTAATTGTTTCATTTTGAAATAATAAAAAAATCTAGATACATTAATTTTTCCTATGAATAATCAGAATACTTGAACATATATTGTACAGTCTTTACTGCGATATCGATAAGCCAAGATATTCTTTAAAAATCTATATGTATAGACTGAAATGCATGCTAAAATCTATCATTTATTTTGTAATTGCAAATATTGTTTTCCTTTCTTCGGGGAGTCTTTTTTCAAGCACCAGAATGCAGAGTAAAACTTTCTCTATTTATCCAGTGTGACTGCGTCTTTTCATTAGTTAAGAACTTAAATAACCGTCACTGTGTTTGTATACATGTATATTTAATTAACCGACCAAACGTTTACCTTAGTGATCTACTTCATTTCCTGGTAAAGCTTATATTGCAATACTTTATAACTAACACTTTATTTCAGATGGCTTTACGGTCGGCATCACAATTTTCCGTCCAAATATGATAATTTATTTTGTGTAAACAATGAAAGGATAAAATCGTACCGAAGTTAATGTTAATTTGATTTCTGCATATGCGAATTTCGACAACTTATGTCTCTTCAGTGCAGATCAAATCAAAACATTTGGAAATCCATGAACCGAAACATGTGTAAAATCTGATAGAGAACAAATACCAATAGATCAGAAAAGGAAAGCCAAAATCAGCTAAGGACAGAGCTAAGCGGGAGGGAGATACTCCTTAGGTTTAACAATATTTTCTTACATTTAGATATTGCCAGTTTTTAATTAAAATCTGTTTTCCGGCCAGCACCGAAGTACTGGCTAGCACTAGGTTGGTGAATACTCTCGATGACTAACAGTCCACCAGCAGTGGCATCGGTCCAGTGGTAATAAATAACAAAGTACCGAAGTTACTGTGAATTTAGTTTCTGCATATGCGCATTTCGACAACTTATGCCTTTTCAGTGCTGATCAAATCAAAACATTTGGAAATCCATAAACCATATGTGTAAAATATGATAGAGAATAAATTACCTATTAAGGATATGGAACAAAGTCTCTACAAATACATGGTAGAACTAAGCAATTAAACAACGTTTTCATTGTTGTTCTTCATTTTGAAGTCATTATGTGTACATATATACTTTATTCTCAAACAGACCAGAAATTTAGCCTGCTTAACTAATTCTTAAAACGTTCTTCAAATCACAACAATATACTGAGTCAACATTAAATAAATCATACCCGTATCAGATCAGACTGCACAATTCTTTATATTTTGTTTCCTACACAAATTCCTGTCTTGTAAATCACTGGGCTATTAACGCTAGTCTAAATGAGATAATACCAAATTGCATTAACTTTTTACTCTAAATATGGTAATTTATATTGTCCATTCTTCCTAAATCGCAGTATCTTATAATCCAAGGAGGCGATCCGATTATAATAGGAATATATTTCAATATATACTTGAATTTTAAATAAGCTGTCAAGTTAGTAAAATTTTAAGTTATTTAATTGTAGTAAACAAAGGGACACAGAGATGATCGAAGATTTACAGAGAAAAACAGATGAACTTTCAAGACTTTTGAAAGAAGAAAAAGAAAATAACGCGAAACTGATGTCTAGTGAAATTCAAAAAGAGTTACTCGCTAAAAACAAAGAAATCGAGGATTTGAAAGTGGCAACTAATGAACTGCGAGAAGAAACGGAACGGTTACGAACAAGGTATCAACATTTGTAGTATTCGTTTATGGTCTTATATAAATAACAAAATACCGAAGTTACTGTTAATTTATTTTCTGCATATGCGCATTTCGACAATATATGTCTCATCAGTGCGGATCAAACCAAAATATTTTGAAGTCCATAAACCGAAAAACATGTTTAAGCTGATTGAGAACAAATAAAAAAAATGATCTAAATAGAAAAGCCAAAATTCAGCTAAGGACAAAGTTATGCATGAGGGAGATACTCCTTAGTTTTAAACAAAAGTTTGCAAAATAAATATGAATTGTAGGACGTTTTGCTAAATACTAACTATATCGCGTCCAGTATCAAATGAACCGTAAAGTCGAGCTTGATGCTTTTCGCCGTGATAAAGTCCGCATTGAAAACAAAAAGTCCTATTTTTTTTATCGGCAGTTCACACAATGATAACAGCTTTAAAACATTAAAATAACCTGAAATGGATATTTAAGCATGGTCTATATATTGTTTTAGGGTTAGAAAATGACATTTACCAATCAGTCACCCAAAAGATCTTTTACAACATTTTTAACTTAGTGCTGGGATAAACATTTCAATAACTTACGACCTGTCAAAGGCAATTGATAGTGAGTTGCTACCGGACACTGCTGCAATGGAAGGGGAGGTTTTGCTAGCCGTAAAACCCGGTTTAACCCTACATTTCTTTTGAAATGCCTGTACCAAGTCAAGACCATTGCGGTCGACAATTTTGCCGGTGATTTCCACCTTAATTGTCTTTTTGTCTCATGGGCTTCGGCTCTTGATCACTCTGTTCGGTAATTTTGTTATTACCCCCATTTTCAATTATTAAAATGAATCCTAAAATAATTTTTATCTGCGTTGCAAAAAAGATTCTATGTTGGACTGTTTTCCGTCCTACTTATGTAATAAACAATAAAAGGATATGGAGTAAATACACATGAGACAAAGTCTCTACAAATATGGTATATCCAAACAATGGAACAAAGTTTTTATTGTTGTTCTTTATCTTGAAGTCACCTTGAGGCCTTCAACTTTTGCTCATACCTCAAGGAATTTCAAGACGGCTCCTAGTACCGGTTTGATCGGAATTATTTGCTATAATTAATGTCAAACAACGGTACATCCATGCATCTTTTTCTTGTCATAGATTCGGGATTGTCAACAAACATAAATCAAACTGGCAAGTGCTCTTACAATATGACTGTCCTCCGTTGCCTGATAAAAGCGCTAGTGTCTCAAGATATAGGACGATTACAACATATCGACAAACACGGATCATTATCAAGTCCATTGTAAGAAAACTTGGCATTATAAAATAGTGAGCTATGGGCACTATAAACAGGTGGTCAGAATTACGTTTGGAAATAACAAAAATAGAAAATTCAAAAAATTTGAAAGTATGATATTATATCCATATGAGAAATTCTCTCACGAACATGTGCATCATAAGTGACACGCACGGGGAATCTTTTTACGGACTCCATACTGCAGGAGAGACAAACTCCATTCTTAAATAAACAATGAAAGCATATGTAGTAAATGCACATGAAACAAAGTCTCTACAAATACATGGTATATCCAAGCAATGGAACAATGCTTTTATTATACCCTCGCCCAACGGAGTTGGGGAGGGGATATAGCATCTCGCCCGTCCGTCCGTCCGTCCGACCCACCTCAGGTTAAAGTTTGCGTGAATGTTCATATCTGAAAAACTACATGTGGCACATTAATCATCTGAGCTCAGTGGATGCGTCTTGGAGAGTGATGCTGCTTCGGATGAGAATTGGGTCACTCTGACCTACATTTCATGCTTCAATGACTCAGGTTAAAGTTTGCGTTAAGGTTCATATCTGAGAAACTACATGTGGCACATCAATCATTTGAGGTCAGTGGATGTGTCTTGGAGATTGATGCTGCTTCGGATGAGAATTGGGTCACTCTGACCTACATTTCATGCTTCAATGATTCAGGTTAAAGTTTGCGTTAAGGTTCATATCTGAGAAACTACATGTGGCACAACAATCATCTGAGCTAAGTGGATGCATCTTGGAGAGTGATGCTGCTTCGGATGAAAATTGGGTCACTCTGACCTACATTGCATGCTTCAATGACTCAGGTTAAAGTTTGCGTTAAGGTTCATATCTGAGAAACTACAAGTGGCACATCAATCATCTGAGGTCAGTGGATGCGTCTTGGAGAGTGATGCTGCTTCGGATGATAATTGGGTCACTCTGACCTACATTTCATGCTTCAATGACTCAGGTTAAAGTTTGCGTTAAGGTTCATATCTGAGAAACTACATGTGGCACATCAATCATCCGAGGTCAGTGGATGCGTCTTGGAGAGTGATGCTGCTTCGAATAAGAATTGGGTCACTCTGACCTCCATTTCATGCTTCAATGAATTAGGTTAAAATTTGCGTTAAGGTTCATATCAGAGAAACTACATGTGGCACATCAATCATCTTTTGTCAGTGGATGCTTCTTGGAGGGTGATGCTGCTTCAGATGAGAATTGGGTCACTCTGACCTACATTTCATGCTTCAATGACTCAGGTCAAAGTTGGCGTTAAGGTTCATATTTGAGAAACTACATGTTGCACATCAATCATCCGAGGTCAGGTGATGCGTCTTGGAAAGTGATGCTGCTTAAGATGAGAATTGAGTCACTCTGACCTACATTTCATGCTTAAATGACTCAGATTAAAGTTTGCGTTAAGGTCCATATCTGAGAAACTACATGTGGCACATCAATCATCCGAGATCAGTGGATGTGTCTTCGAGAATGATGCTGCTTCAGATGAGGATAGGGTCACTCTGACCTACATTTCATGCTTCAATGACTCAGGTTAAATTTTGCATTAAGGGTCATATCTGAGAAACTACAGGTGGCACATCAATCATCTTTTGTCAGTGGATGTGTCTTGGAGAGTGATGCTGCTTCAGATGATAATTGGGTCACTTTGACCTACATTTTAAACTTGACTGACATAGGTTTAAGTTTCCATTAATGTGTATATCTGAGATGCTACATGTTATACATCAATGATATTAATGTGCAGTGGATGTACCTTCAACATTCATACACCTTTAGATTATATTAGGGTTATTATTTCTTGACTCCGGGCGAGAGGATTAGCTGTCGTTTGCGACTGCTCCCACTTCTAGTTGTTCAATGACTCAGGTTAAAGTTTGCGTTAAGGTTCAAATCTGAGAAACTACATGTGGCACATCAATCATCTGAGGTTAGTGGATGCACCTTGGAGAGTGATGCTGCTTCGGATGAGAATTGGGTCGCTCTGACCTACATTTCATGCTTCAATGACTCAGGTTAAAGTTTGCGTTAAGGTTCATATCTGAGAAACTACATGTGGCACATCAATCATATGAGGTCAGTGGATGCGTCTTGGAGAGTGATGCTGCTTCGAATAAGAATTGGGTCACTCTAACCTACATTTCATGCTTCAATGAATTAGGTTAAAGTTTGCGTTAAGGTTCATATCTGAAAAACTACATGTGGCACATCAATCACCTTTTGTCAGTGGATGCTTCTTGGAGGGTGATGCTGCTTCAGATGAGAATTGGGTCACTCTGACCTACATTTCATGCTTCAATGACTCAGGTTAAAGTTTGCGTTAAGGTTCATATTTGAGAAACTACATGTTGCACATCAATCATCCGAGGTCAGGTGATGCGTCTTTGAAAGTGATGCTGCTTAATATGAGAATTGAGTCACTCTGATCTACATTTCATGCTTCAATGACTCAGATTAAAGTTTGCGTTAAGGTTCATATCAGAGAAACTACATGTGGCACATCAATCATCTTTTGTCAGTGGATGCTTCTTGGAGGGTGATGCTGCTTCAGATGAGAATTGGGTCACTCTGACCTACATTTCATGCTTCAATGACTCAGGTCAAAGTTTGCGTTAAGGTTCATATTTGAGAAACTACATGTTGCACATCAATCATCCGAGGTTAGGTGATGCGTCTTGGAAAGTGATGCTGCTTAAGATGAGAATTGAGTCACTCTGACCTACATTTCATGCTTCAATGACTCAGATTAAAGTTTGCGTTAAGGTCCATATCTGAGAAACTACATGTGGCACATCAATCATCCGAGATCAGTGGATGTGTCTTGGAGAATGATGCTGCTTCAAATGAGGATAGGGTCACTCTGACCTACATTTCATGCTTCAATGACTCAGGTTAAATTTTGCATTAAGGGTCATATCTGAGAAACTACAGGTGGCACATCAATCATCTTTTGTCAGTGGATGCATCTTGGAGAGTGATGCTGCTTCAGATGATAATTGGATCACTTTGACCTACATTTTACACTTGACTGACATTGGTTAAAGTTTCCATTAATGTGTATATCTGAGATGCTACATGTTATACATCAATGATATTAATGTGCAGTGGATGTACCTTCAACATCCATACATCTTTAGATTATATTAGGGTTATTATTTCTTGACTCCGGGTGAGAGGATTAGCTGTCGTTTGCGACTGCTCCCACTTCTAGTTATTGTTCTTCATCTTGAAGTCGCCATGAGGCCTTCAACAATGAGTTTTGCTCATACTTCATAGGAAGTTCAAGACGGCACCTACCACCGTTTTCTTGTGACCTGATTAACAAGATTTGTATATCCTCGTTGATCACGACTAACTAGAGCACACGACAAACCAGCAGCACCGTTGAAAAATAATACCACCCAATAGGATTGATCAATCAGATACCAGCATGAATTTTTGTATCACAATCAAGACTTTTGAATCGTGTTCACTCCGGAAACGGATCTGGTTTTACACGTAAAAAATCAAAACATCAATACATTGAGAGGGAATCACTTATTAATGAACACTGTTCAGCTGAGGGTGATTTATATTTAATCGATTTGTAGCGCCCAAGTTTAAGTTATTTTTCGTCAATTAAAATTTATTTAAAGAATTGTCATATAGGAAAAATTATAAATGCACTTCAATTTCATAAATAGTTTTTTAATGTGGTATGTATTTATTTCAGTAGGTTTAGAAATCAATTATTCCTTCTTACTGGTATCCGAGGCGAGCGTTTCCGCAGAGTTGCTATCTCGAAAGCCCCGTATTACCTATTTGTCAAAAAATATTACGAAGTGGCAAAATCATAAGAGGATAAAACAGCTATCGAATATATATATAAAAAATGATGGACATCTTACTGTTCAAGCATAATAATAAATTATGGTAATATAGAAAATAAGACACATCATCATTTAAGTTTCCTATGGAAGTTCACAATGTTATTCGATCTCAAAAATACTTCATTCGCAATTAACAAAACATTTGAGCTTATTGATTCCTTCTTCATTACCTCCAGCAAAATTTAACGATAGTTGTTTTTCAGTTGGTGTTTGATTTCTTTTTTCAAGTTTAATTTGAACAGTTTCTTCCTGTAAATGACAAAATGACCATGTTATTATTGACCACGATTTAGTCCCATTCCGTCCATGTGTCACGCTGTTTCTACTGTAAGAACTTTCTATTTTAAGAAGAATAAAGGACTGATTAACAACATTTTAGTGCCATATATTCCAAAACGACGTTATTATTTACAATTTTTGGCATTTTGTTATGTTTTAACAGCCTGAGTAAAGCAGCTGGGGATAAACTTAGAGATGGTAACCCAAATATAGCCGATTTAAGTGATCAACATCGTCCAGAAAAGCTTGGTGAAAAGTTCAATAATTTGTACGACAATATCTGGACAGATGCTTTTGAGCAACTAAGTAAAAAGAATAGTAGTGATCAACAAGTTTTTGGCAATTTGGTTAATATTTTCAGAGTAAGTTTCTATTTAGTAATTCAGTTACTTTT
The DNA here is from genome assembly GCA_002080025.1 of Modiolus philippinarum. Lineage (NCBI taxonomy): Eukaryota > Metazoa > Mollusca > Bivalvia > Mytilida > Modiolidae > Modiolus > Modiolus philippinarum. The sequence continues at coordinate 56,806 of MJUU01018300.1, read as the reverse complement.
TACTATACTATGGCAATTAAATAAAATCTTACAAGGGGCGTAACTTATTCACTTCTTTTTTTCTCATATTTTTGCAACATTAAGGATTTGCCTATTATTTTTCGCTGGTATATATTGAAAATAGAATCCCACAAATATTACTAGTATTCAAATATTTTTATGTACTTTACATTTCGTGCACAGGCTGTGCTAATTCACTCTTTTGTGATTTTTCAAAACGTTTTTACTACTGTTGTTGGGGAAAGGGGAAATGCGTATACAATCAACCCAAAAACTGATATTTTTGTGTTTTTTTAATACGCTAACCACTACACCACCAAATCCATGTTCAAATTTCGGTTAATTAATATACTTAACTCTCATATTACGTGTCAAAATAAATTTGCAGCTCACTCTATTTTACATCCCTATGGTCTCCCATAGAGATGGCATGGGCAGTGTAATCTGTCTGTAATATCTGTTCATTCGAAGAACAGCCAAATCCCTCGGTGGGAAGGCAAGCTCGATATTCATTTCTCTAATTCTAACCCCGTTGGGTTCCTACGATAGACCGTTATATNATATATATATATATATATATTTTCTAATTTCCTCATTTTTGCTATACTTTGTTATCATTTAGTTTTTGAATGAATTTCGTGTCACAGTTCATTTCTCTTTCACATGTTAGATCGATTTTGAGCCCCATGATAAAATCTTCTCCTTTATCTGCATTTCTGTGTTTCTATCATTTTCAGTTTACTAACATAAAAGATCAACTTCATGTATAAAAAGAAATATTTTCCTTACTCTGAAGTTTTCGTTTAATTTGTATCAATTAGAATCAACGTGTACCAATTACTAAACTTGAAGTCACTGGAGAAATAATGAAAAAATATATTTCAAAATTTATTTGTACATATATTTTGATAAGAAATTGGAATGCAATGATAATTTTTATAGAAATTTTCAAAAGACAGTTTGAAAATTAGCCACTTTCAGATGAAATTATTATTTTCCTTTCCAAAAAGTAGGAATTTTAAATGTCAGTAAAAACTGTTTTTGGCAGAAAAGAGTACTCGGCTTTATATATGATAATTACAAAAATATATCAGATTTACTAATATGTATTTACTTTAATTTTGCCAAAATTTTGGGTGAAATATATATTTCCCCTGTAATATTCTAGCTTTTATTAATGCAGTTTATACCAGTGATTGAACAGTTTGATAAAGCTGAGAAAGATATCATCAAGTACGAAAATTGTACTTCCTTAATTTTTAAAGGTTCATTGTTCAGTTTGTAGTATACAAATGACAGAACTCATTTTCGATTATACATTTTGATGAGTGTGACAAAGGGCGCGCACAAATACATTTTACAAGATACCATGCTGCGAGCTATAATCTATAATTGTTAAATCCAAAATCGTCATCGGCTTTTTGCATTATTGATATGTTCTAAGAAATGCATAACCAAATGGACGTAGAAATAAATGAAGGAATCTGCTTTTAGTTTTGTTATCATGATTATCAGACATACCAATTAAATATGTATTAATTTTAGAACTGTTGGCAGTTTTGTTGCGAGTATGCAGATCGACAGTTAAAAGATTTGCAGCAAAATATGATACACCCAGAAGGCAATGATCGGGGGCACCAAGTATGTTTACCCTTAATAAACATCATTATTTGATATTTTATGAAAGGATATGGAGTAAATGAACATGAGACCATAAGACATATGCTAATGACTAAATACCGAAGTTACTGTGAATTTAATTTCTGCATATGCGCATTTCGACAACTTATGTCTCTTCAGTGCAGATAAAATCTAAACGTTTGGAAGACCATAACTCCAACTCTAATAATTTTAATGAGCTGTATGGCCATTTCGGAAATTTATTCCTCATCAGCAGCACTAGGACCCAAACAAAGGAAATCCGTTTTCAAAAAATGTTTAATGTTGATACATCTTTTATGAGTGTGGTGAAAAGCAATTTATAATTTGCAGCGGTACGTTTGAGGTTATATCTATACCAAACATGTTCAAATTTTGAAGAGACTCCAATAAATTAATACTACAAAGAACAAGTTTTAAAAAAATAAAGGAGAGTCAGATAAGATAAAACGAGGTAGTTCACTGTACAAATATTTTAGACATGAAATCAGGTGTATATCCGTTGCTAAAGCAGGCATGTTCTGTGTTTAACATGGGCTTAATATTAAACATTTTAAATGATACTGAAATGCATAACAATTTTGAAATCAAATGGAAGCTAAAACGGTGCAGTACTGCAAAAATAGCCACATTTGGTAAAATGACCCTAAGTCGGAATCATGATGAAAGACATCTCTATTGCTGAAATTATCTAAAATTTAACATTGAGATGATAAAGTTACTTCATATAAACGCCAACCTCACAAATCATATTAATTCAATAATAGATCACAGAAATTTACAAACTGATTTTTCAGAAATACAATTTTATTTAACAACTCTTGTACATGTGCACATCACAGTGAAATTTGTTATATCCAGCGAGCAATCACTGCAGATTTTTTTAGTGTTAAATATATAAAATTAAGTGTATTTTCAGAAACTAACACAAGCTTTAACACCACAAGAATTAAAAATAGTAAAAAAAGCACGAAAGAGTTTTGCCAAGCACTCAGTAGGAAACATCACCCACCCAGGTTTGTATTTAACAATGAGGGGATATGGAGAAAATGCAAATGAAAAAAAGTCTCTACAAATACATGGCAAAATAAAGCGATGGAACAACGCTTTTTGAAAGCTGTTTTATATCTGTTTTAAGTATAGATACTTAATACAGCATGTGAAAATATTGTACATCGAAAACATATCTGTCTGTAAATTTATGATTGGGAACCGTGACATAAAAGTGAGGACAAAATACATTTGAAGCAAAATATAACTATAGTTAAAATCCTGAATAAATTTCTTTGCAAATATTACGGTCAAGTGAATTTTATTTGCTTAATATAATCATGAAGCATTGGCCAAGACATTTAAAAAACAAGATTCCTTAAAAAGTTGGACAATATTAATAAGGTTAACATATGTAGGGCTAAATAACTCTTTAGTCTTAGTTTGATCTTTAAAGTAAATACCAAAATACCGAAATTGCTGCAAAAAAGAGTTCAGCATACGGCCATTTCGACAACTTAACGCTTAACCCTACCGCTGGCTTTTGCTAGTGCCGGTACCAAGTCCGGCTGTCCCGAGTTCCTATCGTTGTTTACGTTTGTCTTTTGTCTTATTTGTGTTGTTCCTGTGTAGTTCCCTGGCAGATTATGGCATGTTATTATAATTTTCAGCCATTGTAGATGTTTCCTGTTGTTCTTTTTGTTTCATTTATGATTCAAAAATGACAAATGATTTCTAAACTACTTAAAAAACATACTCCAATATAAAGGAATTAGAAACAACCAATTTGTCTTGTATTGACCCTTTTACATGCTTATTGTATACTTAAATAATAAAATACCGAAGTAACTGTGAATTAAGTTTCTGCATATGCGCATTTCGACAACTTATGTCTCTTCAGTGCAGATCAAGTCGACATTTGGAAATCCATCAACCAAAATATTTGTAAAGTCTGATAGAGAATAAATTACCAATAGGATCTAAACGCCAAAATCAGCTAAGGACAGAGCTACGCAAAATGGAGATACTCCTTAGGTTTTTACAAAATTTTATTAAATTTAGATATTACATGTTATCAAATAAAATCGGTTTTCGGGCCAGCACCGAAGTACTGGCTACTGGGTTTGTGAATACCCTCGGGGACTAACAGTGCACCAGCAGTGGCATCGGCCAAGTGGTAATAAATAATAAAATTCAGCAGTTAATGTGAATTTATTTTCTGCATAATATGCGCATTCCGACAATTTATGTCTCTTCAGTGCAGATGCAAATGCTACATAATTAAATGGTTATAATAAATCTAAATTAAGAACTATATCAAAATTACTAGATGAATGCAAAGATACATAATCGTTGTTTCCGGTAGTGCATTCTTAAAGTTGAAATTTATTGTGACTATTGCAGTTTTATTGGAAATATAAAGCAAATCAAAAGGAACATTTACGACCCTTCGTTAATGCGTGTTTAGAAATCTGCTGGTATTCTGCCATTCAGGATCCGAAATTAGACTTCAAATTTGATCCTACACAAAACAAGGACGATTATCGTGCCTATACACAGGGAGGAAAATTTGTGGACTATCTTGTTTGGCCAGCGATGTATTTGCATACGGATGGACCATTGCTTTACAAAGGAGTTGTGCAACTGAAGGCAGCTGAGAGAGAACAGATGTAAATTATAACTAACAAATTGCTCCAACTCGTTACTTATTGAAGAATAGCTTTGTTGATTGTTATCTATTGTATATAAAAAACTGATAAACTAAATATATTATGTATAGAAAGAGATAAAATTGTGGTTTTCATGTTTTTGTATAAACCGAGAAAAATCATTTGTCATTGTCATTGCCATTGCTTGGTTTAATCATGTATGCCGGTACCAAGTCCGGCTATCAAGGATTCCTATCATTATTGAGGTTTGTATCTTGTCTGTTGTGTTTTTTTCCGGTGCGGTTCGCTTGTGGATTGTGGCATGTGATCATTATCATTTTCTACCACTGCAGGTGTTTACTGTTGTCGTATACAATGTCTGATATTGTCCATTGTTCTGTATATGACAATTTAAAAGAGTAAATATTACAGCATGACCTGAATCAAAGCTCAAAATAAATCTGATGTTAAAAAATGGATAACAGGAAACACCTTCAATGGCTGAAAATTATAATTATATGCAACAATTTGCAAGGGACCTACACAGGAGAAACACGCATAAGACAAAAGACAAACGTAGACAACGATAGGAACTTGTCTGTTTAGTTTGTTGGGTTTTTAATGCCCCAGATCGAGGATCTGGGGCATAATGTTTTTGTCCTGTCTGTTCGTGTGTCTGTGCGTCCTAAGCTTTAAGCTTTGCTATAACAATTGAAACATGCAAGAAAAACTGTTCATACATGACATGTTAATAGGTGAATATACAAATAATGAGGTCAGGGCAAAGACCAAGGTCATAGAGATCAAAAAGGGTAAAATTTGGTGTTTTCACATATTTGACTGTATAGTCTATGACGGGGTTTGCTTTATTTTATTGCTTTTAAAAATAGCTAGAGTATGTCGACGGATTTGAGGCCAAAAGGGGGTCAAATAGAAATATTAATTTTTCAATTTTTTTGTTATTTTTTATGCAGTTTTTGTCTCTGCAGGTTTTTTAAAGCATTTTCAAACAGAAACATTAAACAATTAAATTCTATTTCAATAAATAAGAGGCCCAAAAGGACCCTATCCGTGTTAGAAGGTTTCAAAAATGATTACATTGGGAGTTACCTTATATTTGTTTGTAGCATCGTTATAATTTATTGTATTGTGATGGTTTGTTTTATATTATTGCTATTTTTGTGTAGCTGAAAAATGTCGAAATATTTGAGGAACCATTTACCATTTTTGAGAAACAAGAAGCCTAATGGGTGTCAAATGGAACAAAATTGTCAAGTTTTTTTCGCCAGATTTGGCTGCAGTTTTGTTTTAAAATTTAGATATGTAAACAAATCAGGTCAGATCAAAGGTCAAGGTCTCAGAGGTCAGAACCTGCTTTTGAAGTAAAGGAGCTGCTAGGGGTATATGTAATGTTTCACAAACACATCTTGTTACACCTGTTAGTTTCATTCTTTTTTTTTCACATGGGTCGTTTCGTTTTATTTCAGATAAATTTCTCCTCAGGTTTGGCACAGATTTCTGATCGCTATTAATTAATCCTAAAGAATAGCATGTTTCGGATATTATGAAGGTACTGAATTACTCGGCTTGTGATAACATTGTTGAGCGAACTGTCCTCTACTGGTTCTAGTGTCAATTCTTAGCTTTTATTGACTTTGAAGCTGTGACAAATACGGAAAGAACACAAAAACATTTAAGGCACACTAGCCCTTTTTAGAAAATTTTGTTATGTTTTCGTAAAATGAGCTCTCAAGTCAATCGAGGGTAGAAATATATTTTTCTTTTGTATTTCCGAGTATGAATTTCTTATCCAGATTAGAAATAACAAAAGTACCGAACAGAATTGTCAAGGGCCATTAATTGTCCATAATCCGGAAACGCATGCACCATTCTAAAAGCTAAATCAGTATTGGGACCCAAGGGAGGATAAATGTGTTTTCGAAAAGGCCTATTCAAAGTCCAAAACATATCACCCAGTGCAATCTTCTGCATTTTAGTAAGACTGATTGGGAAAAATTTCACCCCATATCATAGGTTTTTTCTAGTAAGGCTTCATTGATTTAGTATACTAGTGAACTTGGGTTTGTTTTGAAATCTTGGACCATTTTAGGATAAAAAGTGCTACATAAAAGTAACAAAACGTTAAGATATGAATCTGCACATGAAGAAGAAATTACTAAAGCCAGTTTCGCATTTCACGACAGAATGCAACACAGTTGACTAAAAATATGTGTTGCTGTGGTCTTTTGTCTACACTGTGATAGCTGGAATGTTACATCATCGACTTTCACCTTGTTCTGTCTTACAAAATAAAAAAAATTAGATACCGATATATTTAAAAATTTGGATTTTGCAGATTGCCATTCCGCAAAAATTATGTTTACTCATTACAGATCAATCAAAAAAGTAGTTTAGATTTACTTTTCAACTTTGAAAAGCTACCGTCTCTGTCAAAACCGACAGTCATAAAAAATGCGAATCATCAAGAACAAGAGCTGTCGCCTAATGGAAGTCAGGAAAAACATTTTGAATAAACAGTGAAACAATATGGAGTAAATGCACATGAGACTCTATAAATACATGATAAACAAGCAATGGAACAACGCGTTTCTGGTTGTTCTTCATCTTGAAGTCACCATGAGGCAGTCAACATAGAACCCTTAATTAATATAGTAAGTGCAAATTTAAGTTTGTGTGGATACAATACAGGTATGGACACAATACAAGTATGGACATAATGATATAAGTCCTCAAGAAATAAGCAGAACAAAATAACTCACAGGTCTGAAAATGGAAACAATATGGATATGCTTCATAAAGCTTGTGACAAAATTTAAAATTTGAATCATTCAACATAACACGAAAAACAAGAGCTGGCGCCGAATGGCAGCCTGATATACCCCCGCTCATTGAACCCTGAATCAATGTGACAAGTGCAAATTTAATTGTATAGGGACACAATACAAGTGTGGACACAATTCAAGTATGAACACTATGATATAATCCTTGTAACCAACATGTTCAACGATAACTGTCTGCACAACAATTGAATCTGCCTTACATTTCTAAAAGAAATTGTGACAAAAATTCCATAAATTGTACAACAATGAAAAACAATGACGTCTCGGAAAACAAGAAGTGCTTATAACATAACCTTGAAATCCGAATACACGATAGATAGGACCATAAGGAATATCTGTGCATAATAACAATTGAATCCTACTTACAGTTTCAGATGAAATTGTGACGAAAAATTCCATATATTGTGCAACAATGAAAAACAATGATGTCTCGGCAAACAGGGAGTGCTTATGACTTAACCTTGAAATCGGAATACACGATAGATTTGACCATAAGGAAGCTCTGTGCAAAACAACAATTGAATCCCACTTACAGTTTCAGGAAAAATTGTGATGAAAAATTCCATATATTGTACAACAATGAAAAACAATGACGTCTCGGCAAACAGGAAGTGCTTATGGTATTACCTTGAAATCGGAATACACAATAAATTGGACCATAAGGAAGCTCTGTGCTAAACAACAACTGAATCCCACTTATAGTTTCAGAAAAAATTGTGACGAAAAATTCCATATAATGTACAACAATGAAAAACAATGATGTCTCGGCAAACAGGAAGTGCTTATGACTTGACCTTGAAATCGGAATACACGATAGATTGGACCATAAGGAAGCTCTGTGCAAAACAACAACTGAATCAAACTTATAGTATCAGAAAAAATTGTGACGAAAAATTCCATATAATGTACAACAATGAAAAACAATGATGTCTCGGCAAACAGGAAGTGCTAATGACTTGACCTTGAAATCGGAATACACGATAGATTGGACCATAAGGAAGCTCTGTACAAAACAACAATTGAATCCCACTTACAGTCTCAGAAAAAATTGTGACGAAAATTTCCATATATTGTACAAAAATGAAAAACAATGTCTCGGCAAACAGGAAGTGCTTATGACGTAACATTAAAATCGGAATACACGATAGATTGGACCATAAGGAAGCTCTGTACAAAACAACAATTGAATCCCACTAACAGTTTTAGAAAAAATTGTGACAAAAATTTCCATATATTGTACAACAATGAAAAACAATGACGTCTCGGCAAACAGGAAGTGCTTATGACGTAACATTAAAATCGGAATACACGATAGATTGGACCATAAGGTAGATCTGCGCATAACAACAATTGAATCCCTCTTCCAGTTTTAGAAAAAAATGTGACGAAAAATTCCATATGCTGTACAACAATTAAAAAAAAACAATAAAGTCTCGGCAAATAGGAAGTACTTATGCGGTAACCTTGAAATCTATATATACTCATGGGACCATGATGAGGAAGCTTTTGTGGAAATATGAATTCATTCTGTAAAGTAGTTGCTGAGAAAAGTGTAGTTACGGACGGACGGACGAACGGACGAACGGACGAACGAACGAAGGTAAACCAGTATACCCCCACTACTATGTAGCGGGGGTATAATTACTCGTAAATGTAGATACATTTGTAGTGTCAAAAATGACTTAGTTGGTAATCAGGATGTAGTAACACAAAAGGTTTGAAAATGCATCCTACAATATGGCATGACTATACAAGGTTTTCTGACAAAATTTGAAGTTTGTATCATTGACCATTGCAGATAAAAGCACGACGAAAAATTACCCTATGATGCAAAAAGTGTCAAAAATTGACTAAGTCACTAAACAGGAAGTATTAACCAGACAGGTCTGAAAATGCATCTGATAAATATGGCATGACTATACAAGGCTTGTCACAAATTTTAAGTTTGTATCATTAATCATTGCACAGAAAAATCAAAGCGCTGGACGCTAGAAAGCTGTTAAGCATTTTATCAATGTTAGAACTTCTAGGCATGTATTTCAAAACAAATGTGAGGTAGGGATCTGACCTTTTTACAAATAATATTGTTGAAAAATTTTAAATGCCTTGACAATGTTTTTAAAATGATGAAAACAAAAAAGCATATATGCGGTTTTATCTTTTGATCACATATGTTGTTGCTTGATTACAAATGAATATGGGGTTTTCGAGATCCTTTGATTCCCTGAATGACGTAGCATCTTTAATGACGTTCCAGGTTCATCCACATTTCTAGTTTATTGCATTTCCAACACACACGATGTCAATACGTCTTAGAAAGGCTTATCCTGTTTTTTGTAATTTTACTAATTTGTAACATAAGGGAATTTTGCTTTCCACCTGAAGATTAGTATTTTTTCTGAATGACTTGATTTTCATTTGCACATTTATAAAGAAATTTTTTCCAGTTCAATCAACGCAAATGCGACGAAATTGAAGTTCAGTTCCAAAAATAAAAATCTTGTATTATCCTGCAGACAGTGCAGTCACGTTGCTGCGGTTCTTAACTTCAAGCTTCATAATAAAATAGAATGAAAAAATTACGACATTATATAAGTGGAACTTGTCCAATAAGATATTTTTATTTACAGCAAGTACGAAGCCCGGGTACGAAGCAGAGGATGTTAAGCACCCAAACGTCACTATTATCATGTGATAACGTGCTAAGATAAGTATGTTCTCCTGTAGAAGTTCTGTATCTCGAAAACGATATATTCTTTGTACCTTTAAATTGAACACTCTTGTGTCCTCAAGTACACACCTTTAGTGTATCTTACCCAAGCTACGACAAACTTCTACATCTTCAATCAAATCCTTAAATAATAACCTTATTAATTACAATACATACCATATAGTTTCTTTTCTCATAAAGTGTGCCAAAAGTAAATGTTGCTTTTGAATGGATACCTATAGATACTGTACTCATGTTGGAATATGGGAGCAACTAACACCGAAATCAGTTTTGTCAGTAAAATTATTGGCTTATATTCCATATCCTTTACCAAGACTACATACAGAAATGCATAGCAGAAACGTCTCGAAATCACATTGATCGGGTTCAAAAGCATTTGTTTCTCATTTGTACCAAGCATGTGTCGGTCCTCAGGCTCTGGGTTGTTTGGATTGATGTTTTCTTACATCCGTCCACTGCCAGAATTCCCTTCCTGCTTCCGCATTGGTGCAAAATGAATTGAAACAAAAGAAAAAAACACTGCAAGTGATAAAAAGTCAGCAAGCGAGCAGTTTCCCCAAATTGTCGCAAATCAGCGAAGTTCGCCATTACCCAAAACATACTTGATTACGCTTGCATAGAGAAGCCGGTCGCTATCTAGTACGCCGTCCAAGATTAAGTTTAAGACTGTACCAATAGTTCATTTTTGATACATTTGCATAATGGTTCATTGTAAATTCAAAAGATTTAAAAGGTCATATAATTTATCCTATAGAGAATTATTTTTAAATTCTTTTCAAAAACGGCTTTTGCAGACGAGCCGTACAATGTTAATAAGTAAGGCCAATTCTTAGCTCTCCAACGCTGGAGGTACACGCGCACCTGTCCAGAAAATGTAAACATTGGAAGACGGACCGAGGAAATGAATATGCTTAAACCTTTTTAAATGATAAGATGTTAATATTAACAATAAAACGATCAAAAGTCACAATTATAATAAGAGATGCATACAGCTTTACGAGTTACAAATTGTGATCGTAGAAGTTACTATGCTTCCATTCATAACAAAACTTGTAAAAATTATAGCGCATCGCGGGAATTTTTTATGTATAAACCGAATCGTGAATTACGAATGTCAAATAAAGCTACATTTTCATGCTGTTTTTTCAGAACTGCATATGCTTTCAGTCTGAACATTTTCAAAGGAAATAACTTGAATTTGACGATTATAGTTTCTCACAAACTACTGCCAGACATGAACTACGTTAATGCGTATGTGGTGTCTGGTAGGTACATCTGGCTAGTGTCTAGACCGAAAGCAACAGTATAAAGATGCTTAACAGCTTAAAAAGAGACGAAAGTTGTGACGGCAGGACAGAATGACGGACACTTGTAAACAGTATACCCCTTCTCCTTCGGAGCGGGGGTATAAAAAGAGTGCGGCTAATAAACATAAACTTTATATTATTTTACTTTTTTTTATTAAAGCGTTCAAGTTTCAAAAATATACCAATTAGGTGTTCTACTTCGATTCCTTATTTCCTTGTTTAAGTTGAACTACACCTTGGTATAGTATAGGACCATACTCGTGTAAATACATTGCAGGCCATACAACATAGTCAACTACATCTCCCTTATTTGTATATCCTCGGAAGTCTTCTAATACGTCTGCAGTAAATGAATAAAACAATGGCGGATCTGTGATAGCACTATACCAACAGAGTTCTATACAGTCATTCACAAATGACTGTAATTGAGGTTCTTTTGTTATTTCAGTTGAAGCATTATTATCCCAATAATACTGAAAATAAACAGTGTTAACTACTTAGACTTAAATATATGTTTGAGTATGTTTCAGAGTAATTAACTGAATTAAAGTGCTTCGTACGAAAAGGGGTGGTCAGCCAGCAAAGACATTTAAATCATTCCCGAAGTATTATACAGGTAATTCAACTATTTACTCTGAAACTGTCTAGAAGACCGTGAAAAAACGAATATACAAAAATATATCTCATAAAAATAAATGTTAAATCCCGCCATTGAAAAAGAATCTTCTATTCATGTTTATTGAGTTTATTGATTAAGGCTACTTACATTAATTGGTTAATAAATGTATGTTTTTTTCCTAATATAGAAAAGTTTTCTATTCATTTATTTTGTTTTAGATATTTATTACTTTTGTTTAAGACCTTTTGTCACTTTAAATAATTTTTTCCAACAACTATTCATTCTTCAGATTTATCAGATTTATCATAGACATTGATCACCTTATTATTGCAGGAAAGTAGAATGTATTCGATTTTTGTTAAGAGTCAAGATAATTAATCAACATGAAAATTGTCTTAAACTTCATCTAATACTTAGTTGAAACATAACAGAAGGTCAAAGGTAATATAAGCATACTTTTTATGAATAAATATGCCTACAAATAAATCCGGTACCAGTAATTAATTCTTCAAGGTAACTGATTCGGGGGGGGGGATAATTTGAGGTAAAAATATAGTTAAAGAGTTTCGAAATTGAGAAAGGAAAGACGATTAAGAGATGTAATAGTTCAAGACATTTACAAAAACAAAAATATTTGAATAACAAAAGAAATGCTCACAAAAAGGTCTTTAATATATGTGAAAAACATGAGCATCATCGTATATATAAGAATTGAAGCTAAAGTTCAAACGGTGTTGCAAATTAGATACACCTGAATATACACGACGAAATAAAGTAAGTGAGAACCGAACCGTCAATCAAAAGAACGAACAATCCATGGACAATGGCAAAATCAGACACACTAAGAAACAAGGACACCACTTGAGTACGGGACAAAAAGGAAAAATGAAGATACACGTACAGATGAACAACATGGACCAAATAAAAAACCATGGGTGAGATTAGGTGCACAGGTAGAGTAAGCATCTCCTGCTTCTTATAAGACACCTGCCGTGTTGAACATGTCAACTCCGGTAGTAAAGTCGAATCCGATAGAGGAAAAACAAACTTTAGTTGTACATGTTGTAGAGGGAAATATCTGTTGTCATCTGGGAAACAGATATCCCATAGCGATCCACAATATTGTGATGTCGACCGTAAAACTTCTGTAGTGATGACTTAAAGTTTTTTGTAACGTACCCTTGCTTAAGTAGTCTATTTGTAAGCAACTGAGCTCTATCGAGGAAGTCACTGTAACGATTGCACTGTAACGATAACTTACGATTGCAGTAATTAAACTTCTGCAAGACACTGTATTCTCATAGAATTACTGTTATCTTCCAAAAACTAAAAGGGTATCTTAGGTTGCATATACATCTTTTTCAAACTTATTTTGTGTCAAACAAATATAAAAAACTAAATAAATATAAAAAATAGTAATGGTGCATTACATGATACCCCGCCATGTTTCACAAAATTTCAAAATTAAAAGGGGCATAACTCTAGAACAATGTGTACCGCTGAACCCAAAATTATACTTGGCCTGTGTTTTGTGGTAAACAATTTACATACCAAGTTTGAAGACAGTATGTTATTTCATTCACAAGTTATGAGTACGAAACCTTACAATTTGCAAAATTTAAAAGTTTCAAAAGGCATAACTCCAGAACCCCTTAGACCTCTGAACCAAAACTCATCCTTGACCTGAGTTTTTTTGGTAAATAACTTCCATACAAAGTTTGAAGACCTTGTGTTTCGTTCACAAGTTATCAGTCGGAAACCCTAAAATTCGTAACATTTTAAAGTTTCAAGGGGCATAACTCCAGAACCCCTTGGACCTCTGCATCCAAAATCGACTTAGACCTGAGTTTTGTGGTAAACATCTTGCATACCAAGTTTGAAGACCTTGTGTTATTTCGTTCACAAGTTATCAGTCGGAGTCCTTAGGGGGACAGATAGACAGACGGACGGACACACGACTGAGGGTATCACATAATACGTCGCAACTCCGTGTCATGGGGTATACAAAATGGAATTTCAGATTTCCTCGCCAGACTGTCAATTCGGCAAACAGCAATAAGAATAAAGGGCTACGCCGAGCGCAGCATGATACGACCGCAGCATGTCGAACAGTGAAATTTGAACAAGAGCAATTCAAAATGAATGAGGACACAGTAAAGAGCTTGATACAGTAATTAGATGGACACAATAAAGAGCTTGACTCAGTAATTAGCTGCACACAAACTTAGGAAAATAAAAATTAGCCCTTATAATTCCTTATAGATATCGGAAATTGTAAGAGGTTTGTCAAAATGGTCAACATACTACTTTAACTATACCATAAGAGGATACGAAGAAAGGAACCCCATTAAAATCCAATTAAAAAATAAAAGATTTTACATATTTTGAAAATTGCAATTCCAGACACTTTGACCCCTTATAGCTAAAAAACGGTAAGAGCTATCTTTTGGCACACTACCAAAAGCTTACAACAAGAGGACTCCAAAACAAACAGAAAAATAAAATAAAATCTGATGAAAATAAAAGATTTCACTTATTTCGAAAAATTGCAATTTTGGCCCCTTTGACTCCTTGTAGCTAAAAAACAGAAAGAGCTACGCCAAATTGGTTGACATACTATTGAAAGTTTAAATCAAGAGGAATCCACAGAAAAAATCCCATTGAAATCCTATGAAAAATAAAAATTTTAGGTAACCTGCAAATTTGCAAGTTTGTCCCCCATTCATCCCCTCATAGCTCAGAAAGCAAATAAGTTGTCAAAAATCTGATGGTGCAGCTCTATGTTTGTTTTCAAAAAGAATCCATTAAAAAAACTGCATCAAAATTGGACTAAAAATACAAAAATGATGATATTTTTTTAAATTGCCCCTTTTGAGCCCCCTTGTCTCATGAACGGTACATGCCACGTAAAATCCGTTGTCATACTGCTGAAAAGAAATTCAATTAGGAGCACACTGAAAGAAACCCCATCAAAATCCAATAAATAATATATATTCTAGAGCCAAATATGTGAAAACACACAATTTTTGCCCTTTTTGGCCCCTCTTTTGAAAACGGGAGGGGCCAAAATGACCAAAACCAACCCAAGCATTTCTTTTGTGCCAAGGAACACTGTGATTAAATTTCATAAGGAATGGTCAACTGGAACTCAAGTTATTGCCCAAAAACAAAAGTGTCTTCAGATGACGACAACGACAACGCCAACGACACGACAACGACAACGACGACGACAGCACCATACCATTATAAGACCTCAAATTTTTTGCGGTCGTATACAAAAGGGAAGTTAAGCATTTTGTTAAGCACAAGCTTCAATAAAATATCAAATAATTACTAAATAGAGTCGAGAAATCTTTGGTAAAAATTTGGAACATAAATTGTTCTGAAAGAATCAATCAACGTATCGGCTAACATGAAGTAGGTGACTGATAGACATAAATAGGAGAGATCAGGTAAAACCTCAGACCAAATATCTAATAATTACTATATACAAAAGCCAAGAAAACTTAAATAATATAAATTGTTTCGGGGTTTGAGAAGTTATTTTCCTTGGTTTTGTCTCAGGGTTAGAGAGTGACATTTGCCAATCAGCCACCCAACAGATCTACCATATCCTCATTTTTACTTTTCAATAGCAACTGCTGTTGAGTTGCTACCAGAAATTACCGCAATGGATGGGGGGGGGGGGGGTTTGGCGCGTCATACAACCGGTTTAACACAATATTTCTTTTGAAATGCAGGACCATTGCGGTCGACAATTTTTCAGGTTGTTTCCACCAGATTTGTCTCATGGACTTCGGCTCTTGACAACTCTGTTCGGTAATTTTGTTATTACCCCTATTAAATGATACAATGTTAGTTATTGTAACTATTCAAAATACACTTGAGGCAAAGTATCGAAGAACTGGACGATTGGATTATCATCGTAACCTTTCAAAAACTTTTCTCTTGGGACTAAGTCTTAGATCTTCATGATAGATGGTCATTATTCCTTAGCTTCGTATTCTCCTGTTAGAACACAGCCTTCATAACGATCAGCTGAACTCAGATGTAAATCTCCGTGTAAAACTGGTCCTATTGTTAAGCCAATACACAATGATCAGAATGACAAGGATAAGTATGCTGAACAGTAAAATAAACACACCATCCTTGCTGTTCATTATACTATCCGCGTCATTCTTATCATTATGTATTGGCTTAACAATATGATCAGTTTTACACGGAGAATTACATACAAGTTCAGCTGATCGCTATGAAGGCTGTGTAGAAGTGTACATATTAAATCATTTTCTGATAGATCGTTTGAGGACTCGCACATAATTTTTTTTGTACTACCTTCATAATACATCCATCAAATCGAGACTTACTTTACTTAAAACAGGAATAAATTGCCTCGTATAACTTCTCCTAGCCTTTCTTAAAAGTTTGGTGTTGGCAACAGTTGTATCCTCAGGGACAGGAATCTGCAATTTGAGACAGTAAGGTCCATTACTCCATAGCTTTAAGATATATACGCAAGAAAAAAAAATAAAAATAATAGTCCATGGGATGGTATAACCCCCTGTGCACCCCCACTTATGAACCCAATCCACATTTTTCAGTCCTTCTAAATCCCCACTTTAAAATTAAGCATGTCAACATGAGCATTACCTGCATGCAATGCTGGAACAGGCCCCTTTTTTAGACCCATCCAACGAAATTTGGGAAAATTTCGTTTTTGATGAAAGTTTTTCTTTCAATTGCTGATTGGTACTTCTCATTTATGAAAAATTGTATAGAATGTTAGCCTATGGTATAAGCTTTACGAATACCCCAAATAAGTACCATTTCTATGCATCATACTTTATAAAAATAGAAAACTCTTACCCCTACCCCTTCGAAATATTGACGTAAATTTTAAGATTTTTCTCGAAATTGTGTAAGTTCAATGGTACTTAGAAATCGGTATGTTTTTCATTTCATAATTCTTGCAATTGTTTAAAGTCTTTTTATGTCCTTTCTTTAAAATTAAGCATGTTAACATAATGTTAATATGTTTTGAACGACCAAACTTATAAATAAAACAGATCTTTGAGTATTTTCGTTTTCGACATAGTTTTGTCCCTTTTTTGCCTCAACTTATCCATGAGTAGTTCAAATTTATGAAAAGTGGGTATACAATGAAAGTAGATAATATCTTCTTTAAAACTAGTACAAATTATAGCAATTTTGAAGTAATATAAGCTTCCCACATCCATGAAACTTAACCCTACCCCAACAAATTTACTCTAAATTTGTCATTTTTTGTCTCTGTTCGAATAAAAATAACCAGAACACGCAAAATGTGTGTTTTATATGACAGTGTTGCATGAATTATATTGTAATTTCGTATTTTAACAGCCATTTGTTGACTTAAACTCAATATTTTCCCCGAAATTGATGAACAAGAGTGGACCCTAATAGATGTCTTGCCCGTCCCTGCTTGTCGCTAAAACAGTCATGCACTACTCAAGAGCAACCTACAAGCCAAATATTATTACCATTCCACTTACAGTAATTAAGAAACTATTCTAATCAGAAACACTCAACTTTGTTCACTAGACCATGAAATTGAGGTCAAGGTCAAAAGCCATATGGCAGACTGACATGTACTAACCAAAACCAAGCTATATACCAAATATCATTGACCTATGGCTTGTAGTTATTGAGAAACA
>MJUU01018300.1:14126-38530 GCA_002080025.1 Modiolus philippinarum | reverse complement strand
AAACTTAACCTGGTCACTGGACCGTGAAATTGAGGTCAAGGTCAAAAGCCATATGGCAGACGGACATGTACTAACCAAGACCAAGCTATATACCAAATATCATTGACTTCTAGCTTCTAGTTATTGAGAAATGGACTTAAGCAAAAAAACTTAACCTGGTCACTGGACCGCGAAATATAGGTCAAGGTCACATGATTTTGGGTCCGACAGATAGGGTTCGCCGTAAGCTACATATGGACCAAATATAAAGTTCCTACATCAATGGCTTCTGTATTAAAACTTGAGTTTACGCCGCCGTCGCCGTCATACTTTGCACGCCTATGTCTCGCTTTCGCAATGTTCGCATAAAAATAACCAGAACAAGCACAATGTGTGTTGTATATGACAATTTTGCATGAATTACTGATGATTTGGTATTTCAACAGCCATTTGTCGACTTATACTCAATATTTTGCCCAGAATTAATGAACAAGAGGCTCTTAAGAGCCTGTATCACTCACCTGTGCCATGGCTGACACAATAAGTCAAAATAATCCCAACGTTTAAAGGTCTCAATTTTAAGTTTGTTGATAAACATTGATGTTGTATGATCCAAAATTCAACTATGTTCCCCATTTGCGTCTATTTTTGATTGGGCGTAGACCGACTGTCAACTTCCTTGAAGAAGACCATCTAAGGATCATTGCGCCTAACTTTGGTTCCAATTGGCTTAGTATTTTCAGAGATCTTTGAATGATTTCCCATGTGGTCCAAGGTTAAAACATGTTCCCCGCTGACTGCCATCTTTGATGCTATGTGGACATGCCGGACACATTTTTTGTAGGAGACCAAGTAAGGACCATTGTGATCAAGTATGATTCCAATTGTCCATGTACTTTCGGAGGAGAAGATCTTTGAAGATGTTTGCTATAGGGTCCAATGTTAAAACCACGTCCCCAACTGGCGCCCATCTTGGATATGACGTGGAGTTGCCGAACACATTTTTAAAAGGGGCCTCATAAGGACCATTGTGACTAAGTTTGGTCCCAACTACCCCAGTATTTTCAGAGGAGAAGATTTTTGTAAAACAATAATCACTGCAAAATACAAGATACATTTATATATAAAAATTATTAAGATGTGAAATAAGTAAAGATTAAGAAATGGGGAATGAAGGAATATGGAGAAAATGTACATGAGACAAAGTCTCTACAGATACATGGTAAAAACAAGCAAAGGAACAACGCTTTTATTGAAAAAAATTGTTCAAAATTACTTTGTTTGCTCTTGATTATGTAACAAATAATTGTTTTTCATAAAATGATAGCAGTGAATTCCTCTAAAACTTAAAACAGAAAAGTAAACCAAAGAAGATTTGAAATCAAAATTTAAAGGGAAATAAGCCATAAGCCATATGGCATTGAAAAAAAGAATTTGGGGTGAAAAACAGTCAATAACTTCTGCATAAGGAATTGGATTTTTCTTCAAAATTTCAGTGTATGTATACGTAGATTTTGATATGCTGAACAATTTTCGAATTAATACTTCACCTCTATCCGTTACATTTTTTTTTATAAAAAATGAAATATGCATAAATTTTGAAAATTTTACGAAAAAATGGCTGCAACTCTGAGATGGGTTTTCCGATGATGTTCTTCAAAATTGCAGGACAGATACATCTTGTTATTCTGAACAATTTTACTCCATGTCAGATTTTGATATCTGCAACGGTTTTTGAGTTATTTGCCAAAAACAGCAATTTACCCCTTATGTTCCATTTTTAGTAACAGCGGTCATTTTGTGTGGTCCTCGGACTAACCGAACACATTTTTAAACTACATGCCCTGGTGATGACCCAGGCCAAGCTTGGATTAAATTGGCCCAGTTGTTTCAGATGAGGAGATTTTTCACGCCAAGGACGCCAAGTGATGACAAAAGCTCACCCTGGCATAGCCAAATGAGCGAAAAATGGAAATTTTCAACATTTCAGATTTGTCCAAAGTTCACTGTCAAATCGTTATATATGTCAAATCTGGGGGATGCATCTGCAGATTTGCCATTTAATTGATCTAAAGGATACATTAGTTGTCTTAAAACATTGTTTAGAAAAACAAGGCGTGCTTAATTCGACTCTGAATACCGAAAATTTTACCCCTACCCCAACATATTTTCTCTAAAATTGTCAATTTGTTTTACTATGTTCGCATAAAAGTAACTCAAACACATAAAATGTGTGTTGAATATGACAATTTTGCATGAATTACATCACGATTTGGTATTTTAACAGCCATTTGTTGACTTAAACTCATCATTGTGCCCGAAATTGAGGAAAAGTGGGAATTTTCAACATTTCAGATTTGGCCAAAGTTCACTGTTAACCCGTTATATATGGCAGATCTGGAGGATATATCTGCAGAAATGTCAATTAATTGTTCTAATGGACACATTTATTGACATTAAACAGTGTTTAAAAAAATCAAGGAGTGTAAAATGTGACTCTGAATACCGAAAATCTTACCCCTATCCAAACCAATTATCCCTAAAATTGTCAATTTTATGTCTTTGTTCGCATAAAAATAACCTTAACACTCAAAATGTGTCATATATGACAATGTTGCATGATTAACATAATGATTTGGTATTTTAACAGCAATTTGTTGATTTCAACTCAATATTTTGCGCCAAATTGATGAAAAATGGTAATTTTCTACATTTCAGATTTGTTCAAGCTACTGTTAAATCTGGACGATATGTCTGCAGATATGCCATTTAATTGTTCTGTGCGATGCATTAGTTGTCTTAAAACATAGTTTAGAAAATCAAGGAGTGTTTAATGTGACTCTAAATACCCGAAATCTTACCCCTACCCTAACAAATTCACCCTAAAATAGTCTTTTTTTTCTATATTCGCATAAATATAACCAAAACACTCAAAGTCTGCATTGCATATAGCAATGTTGAATTAATTTTATCATGCTTTGCCATTTTAAGTCCAACTTGCCAGATTAAATTCAATATTTTGTACAAAATTGATGGAAAATGGGAATTTTCGGCATTTCAGATTTGTCCAAAATTCACTTTTAAATAGTTACATGTGGCAAATCCTTAGGGTTTATCTCCAGATATGCCAATTCATTGTTCTAACCGATACATAAGTTATCTTAAAACAATGTTTAGAAAAACCAGGAGTGTTCAATGTGACTCTTAATACCGAAAATTTTACCCCTACTCCATGAAAATGATGCTTAAAAATCACAAAAATATGTCTGTACATATATATGAATAAAACATAGTAATGTTTTACTTTTTTTAAAAAGTGTAATATGCAATATGCAATTTTAACGCCAAAATTTGGGCAAAACTGAATAATTTGGATTTTCGTGAAAAATGGGAATTTTCAGGATTTCGGAAGTTCACAAAAATCAATGTTGAATTGTTGTATAACCGCCCATAAACCACGCGCATGATCTTATTTGTGATATATGGGATTCTCTGCGTATTTTTGTGTTTGACATGATATGTTATTGGACAATGTTTGAGCTTTTCAAGCTGAATAAAATGGAATAAATTGTGTTCTTTTTTTTCNGTTTTTTTTTTTTTTTTTTAGGGGGGGGGGGGGTTACTATGTTTGCAATTTATGAGAGTTTAGTTAGTCTAAAATGTTCAAAAGCATCCTTCGTAAAATATTTCTAATAGATTAGATATATGAAACGATATGTTATCAAAATTTATAAAGTTTTATATCAAATTCGCGAAGTTTTTATCTCTCTAAGTCAAAACAGCATTAATTTTGAAAAATCCCATTTTTCATAAAATTTCGAGCAGAAGGGCCAAAGAAAGACCCTTTAAAAGTTTGAATCTACTTAAATTGCCTTCTGCATGTCAGCTATAGTAAATATTTACAATAATTTTCATTAGACGTGATGTTTTTATCATTTAGAACCTGGATATTTTTAATTTTCCCTTAATTTTAATGGGGAGGTGTGCTAATTTTGGCATTTCTGATCCCAAAATAAGTTTTTTCAAACAATTTGTTGCTTACATATTATAAATCATTATTGCATTGGCAATTATTAGATACATATTCAAATTTGTACGATCCAAAGTAAGAACGTCGAAATTATTAAAATATTTAAAATTCCAAAAATTTCCATTTTTCAAAAATTTATACCGAAAATCAAAATTCTAAGGACTTTTACGGTCTTATTTTTCAACATTGTATCACAACTGATAAATAAGGCATAATAAAGGGCTACGCCCAGCGCAGCATGATACGACCGCAGCATGCCGAACACTGAAATTAGAACAAGTGTAATTCAAAATGAATGAAGACACAGTAAAAAGCTTGATACAGTAATTAGATGGACACTATAAAGAGCTTGACCCAGTAATTAGCTGCACACAAACTGAGGAAAATAAAAATAATTCCTGATATAAAAAAAACGCAAAATCTTTTGACATACTACCAAAAAGCTTACAACAAGAAGACTCCAAAACAAATAAAAAATCAAATGAAATCTGAAGAAAAATTAAAAATTTTACTTATTTTGAAAAATTGCAATTTTGGCCCCTTTGACCCCTTGTAGCTCGGAAATAGTAAGAGCTACACCAAACTGGTTGACATATTACAGAAAGATTATATCGAGAGGAATCAAAAGAAACTAGAGCTGTCGCCGAATGGCAACCAATTATGCCCCCGCTCATTGAACCCTGAATCAATATGGCAAGTGCAAATTTAAGTGTGTGTTGACACAATACAGGTGTTGACACAGTACAAGTATGGACACAATGATATGCCTCCCCATTTTCCAAAATATATAAAAGGGAAGTTCTGAGCCCGCAAATCAACTCCATGGATGCTAGGCAATCTTCCTGTAAAGTTTCATGCATTTTGAGGCACTTCGAATTTTCCCACCTTTTTCCAGTTTCCATGGCAACGGCAGCCATTTTGAAAATTCTGAGACCCAAAATCATTTCTTTGGGTGCTAGACATCCCTCTTGAAAAGTTTCATCAAATTTGAGGCACTTTGAATTTTCCCGCCTTTTTTCAGTTTCCATCGCAACCGCTGCCATTTTGAATATTCCAAAAGATATGTGTGTGAACATCTACTTATTGCAAGTCAGATTACTTTGAAGTAGTTGGAATTTGTTTGCAAACTTTCTAAAGAACATGAATAGTTTTGTATTTCATTCGTACGGACGGACGGACGGACGGACGAACGAACGGATGGACGGTCGGACGGACAAGGGCATAAAAATCCCCTCCAAATCCAATGAAAAAGAAAGATTTCACATATTTCCAAAAATTGCAATTTTGGCCCCTTTGAAACCATGTAGCTTGGAAATGGTAAAAGCTACACCAAATTTGTTGACATGCTACAGAAAGCTTATATCCAGAGGAATCAAAAGAAAAAAAGATCCCATCAAAATCCAATGAAAAACAATTAAAGGTAATCTGCAAATTTGCAATTTTGTCCCCATTCGGCCCTTCATAGCTCAGAAAAGAATCAACTTGTCAAAAATCTGATGTTGCAGCCCTATGTTTATTTTCAAAAGGAATCAATTGCAAAAAACTGTATCAAAATCGGACTAAAAATTAAAACATAGGTAATCAACGATTACAAAGTTCGCCTCGTTATGGCACAGAAACTCAATTTGGCCAGGGTGCTCATTTACCATCCCTTATGAATGTATACAAAGGCTAGATGATCTTACCATGTACCGTAACCAAGACTTGAATTCGGACATAAACGGAAAAGTGACATAATTTTGCCTGGTTGCTGATCTACCCCCAAAGATGCATGCACATTCAAGGTTAGATGATCCTACCATGTACAGTTACTTAGATCTGAACTCGGACGTAAACTTGAATGTAAGTCACTCAAGCAGAAAAAAAATAGGTCAAAGTGACCTAATTTTGCCTGGATGCTGACCTACCATCAGAGATGCATGCACATGCACAGTTAGATTAGCGTACTATGTATAGTAACTGAGATATTAACTGAAATGTTAATTTGAATGCAAGCCATCCAAGCGGAAAATATAGGTCAGAGAGACCTAATTTTCATGGAGGCTGTGAGTTAACCCAAGATACACCTGCATGCAAAGTTTGATGAACCTACACTGCATAGTTACTAAGATATATACCCAAATGCGGACGCGGACACGGACGCGGACGCCGGGGGTACTCAAATAGTCCCCCTCAACTTCGTTGAAACGAACTAAAAAATGAAATTTTTGAAAAAAAAAAACCTTTTGGGCCCCATTTATCTCGTGAACGGTACATGCCACGTAAAATTTGTTGACATGATAGGAAATTTCATTAGGAACACACTGAAAAAAACCACATCAAAATCCAATAAAAAATAAATACTGTACAGCCTTATATGTGAAAACACCCAATTTTGGCCTTTTTGGTCCCTTTCTTAAAAATGGGAGGGCCACAAAAATCAAAAACCCACCCCAGCCTTCCTTTTGTGCCAAGGAACACTGTGTTAAAATTTAATAATGATTGGTCAACTGGAACTTATGTTATTGACCAAAAACAAAAGTGTCTACAGACGACGACGACGACCGCGCCATACCATTATACGACCTCAACATTTTTTTGCATTCGTATAAAAACTAAATAAGGCATAAAAACTAGATCATATGATGAGATTTATTTATCTGAAGGTAAATGACAGCTTAAAAATCGTCATTTTCGCAATTTTTTGCATGGGGAGGGGTACATTTTTTGTATCCCAAGAAAATAAAAATTATGTAAGTGGCCAAACTTGTGTCCATTGTAAAGTATATTAAATAAGCTTCAATTTGCTACCAAATTTCAGTGCATCTAACTTATCTATATAAAAATTATAGAGCTTAAAAGATGAAATTAAGGTTAAAACTAAAATACTACAATTTTGTGTGGTGTACTATAAAAGTGGCCCTATACTGTCTTTGCGTGGAAATTATATTCGTGTTAACATGTTTTATTTTGAAGAGGGGATATAAAAGGACTGAAAAAATCGGTCTGGATCAAAGTGGTGGGGTTGCACGGAAAGTGATTTCAGCCTATGGCCTATGACACAAACAGGATATAAACGATGACATTGCATGTTGATTTATTCTTATAAATGGGAAGTTTGTTGCTACAATACCTCTCTATGTTGTGGTTTCTGGTTCTGTGCTTTGTGTCTGTCTGGCGTCATTGTTTTTGTGTCTAACGTCATTGTTTTCTGTGTTCTCGTTTTTGCCCTGTCTTTGGACTTCGATTTTTGTGAATTTCACCCCTTTGTTCCTTTGGTATTCTACTGCCGTTGTTTTATGAAACAGTTCAAAATTAGCTTTCAGTACATCAGCAAATGAATATCGAAGGAAAAAGCAGAAAATGGAATAATTCTAAAATCAAAAATCAAATTCAGACATATAGCACATGTACAAATAGAGACAACACGACAAAGGCAATTCAAGTAAAAAGACAGGCTGTCAAGGGCCCGTACCGTTTACCTAGACCATGGTTGACATAAACAGCAGTTGGCATTTTCAATAGGGTCCAATGTTAAAATGTGTTCCCCCTGGTGGCCATCTTGGATGAGGTATGGGAATGATGGATTTAACCATGTAAGGATCGTTGTAATTTTGGTTCTAAATGGATTAATAGTTTCTGAGATCTTTCAATGTGGATCCAATGTTAAATTATGTTCCCTGCAGGTGGCCATCGTGGATGAGGTATTGACCTGCTGAATACCTGATTTGGATCTTGGATAAAGCACAAACCTGAAAATACTTTTACAGGGGACTGTGGCCAAGTATGGTTCCGATGGGCCAAGTACTTTCAAAGAAGATCTCGGAATGCGGTTTCCCATAGGCTCCAATGTTAGCCTATATATATTTCTTCATAATTTGATACTTGTCGTATCAGACAGCTACTCCAAACTTACCACTATCTAAATGATAACTTTCATGCTATCATTTCATTGACCTTTCATATGGTTTATTGGTTATATGATTGATTGATTAAATATTGTTTAAAGTCTGCTCAGCAATATTTCAACTACAGCAAGACAGAATCAAATTCGTCCATAAATCACCAACTGGAGGTATAGAAAAGGCCATGAAACGGCAGATTCCGATTACCATTGGAAACACAGGTTGGTGTCATCTGATGACACTTTCGATTCTTATTGGAGTTTACACCATACAAGTGCCTAAGTTCTGAATGCTGTGAATTCCCTTGGTAGGGAATGGTTTATTATTTTATTTTTATATACGAAACACATGCCTCTGCATTGAGCGCTGGGATGGAAATTTATATCAGAATCAGTTGCCTGATACGGAGAATTTGCACATGCAATTACTTACAAATAAATGGTCAACTTGTTTATTTATCTGATTGGCACTGGTGAATTTTATTAAATTGTTTTAAGTAATTAACTGACCCTCCTGACAGGAAGCATAGATTTGACACCGTCGCAGCACAGGGTGTATATTTAGTGTGGCTTGTCACTGCTTTTGATTGCAATGTGCTTAAGAAGCAACACCAACCCTTTTCTTTGTTTGATTGTTTCTACTTTATATAGTATAGCACTGATTGTTTAAGTTAAAATATATCAAAAGTAATGAGATTCAGCCCCTTTTGAACCTTCAATGTAAATAAGGTGCTTTTTTCAAACCAAAATTGTGTTACTATATAAAACAATCATAATTACTGTAAGGAATTGAAAAAAAGATAGTGTTTCGAAGTAGAGTTTGTGTTTTGAAGTGAGCATCATTACTGAAAGGAACTGAAAAAAAGATATGGTTGCTAGGTACATAATAATAAAAATGTAAAATCCCCGAAAGTAATAAATGTAACAAGGGGCATAACAGGAAACATCTACAATGGCTGAAAATTACAGTCACATGCCACAATCTGCCAGGGAACTACACAGGAAGAACACAAACAAGACAAAGGACAAACATAAACAACGATAGGAACTCGGGACTTGGTACCGGCACTAGCTAAAGCCAGCGGAAGGGTTAAACCGGTTAATGGGTACCCAAACCTCCCCTTTATCTGTCCCCTTTCCCTATAGTATAATAAACATACGAATAAAACCCAATACAGGTAGACTCCATGACCACAATCTTGAAAGAAAAGAAAATAACAATACGTAATTTAGAAAGATGGGTCAAGGGGTGCTTCGAAAGTTACCGTCAATTTGTTACGTGTATATATTTTATCAGCTTCTGTGTTAAGGAAAACACAATGTCATCAAATGAGGACGGAAACAAACGAAATATTGTGTACACTCTTTTTTTAGAGTTCACACTGTTAGTGCTTTACTTTTTTGGTGTTGTATTTGTAGTGTTTGTGTGTTTTGTGGGCATGTAGTGTCTTTGGTCTTCCGTTTTCTGGTGTTCTTGCTTTTGCCTTGTCTCTGGACTTTGATTTATGTAATCTTGTGCTTTGTTCATTCGGTATTCTACTGCCGTTGTTTCACGCACAATGCAGCACTTTGTCATCTTTTACAAAGGATCTACCAGTTATTGTTAGTTTGGCTTTTCTATTCAGATCCTTTTGGTTCTTTGTTCTCTATCAGCTTTTACACATTTTTCGGTTAATGGACTTCCAAATGTTTTGGTTTGATCTGCACTGATGAGACATGAATTGTCGAAATGCGCTTATGCAGAAAATAAATTAACAGTAACTTCGGTATTTTGTTATAGAAGCAAACAATGAATCAGTCAAAATATCACTGCATTTGATTGGTCAAGAAGGTCAGGTAGGGACACACTTATTGATTGGATCCTATTTGCTACGGTATGTTACAAAAATGATATGGCTGATATATAAAATTAAACAAAACAGATCTTTGAGAGTTTCATGAAATTAAAATAAAACTTTTGAATTCTAACTGTTTAAAGATGTAAAGACGAAAACAAATGCTAAGATATAGGAATTCTAATCTTTAAAGTTGGAACCATAGTCAAATTCCAAAACCCAACTTATCCTTAGTTCTTTATAAAAATATTCGCATCAATGTAACGCAATAAACTTAAACTTACATGCTTACTAATAATATTTAAAACTAGAGGTTGTCGGAACGACAGCTATCCCTGCACTCCCCGTTTGACACAGAAAATAGTTGTTTTACACCCTACGCATAATTTTTCTAAAATATTTTTGAAATCAAACAATTGATAATCGATATTTTTACAAAAAGAGTTTAAGGATATATGGTTCTTAGGCAGAATTCCAAAAAAATAAGTGGGCTTTGAGACTTTCAGGAAATTAACCAAGATTGCAATCAAATATTTTTTATATCAAATTGATTAAACTGTTTGTCCTAAACTAAACAAACTATTTGAATATGGTTGCTAGGTAGAATTCCAAAAAATAAGTGGTCTTTGAGACTTTCAGGAAATATACCAAAACTGGAATCAAATATTTTTGAAATCCAATTAATGAAAGTGTTTGTTCTAGATAAAAGAAGCTATTTAAGTATGAATGCTAGGTAGAATTCCAAAAACAAGTGTTCTTTGAGACTTTCAGGAAATTTACCAAAACTGGAATCAAATATTTTTGAAATCCATTCAGTGAAAATGTTTGTCCTAAACTAAACAAATTATTTAAGTATGGTTGCTAGGTAGAATTCCAAACAAGATGTGTTTGTGAAACACTACATATGCCCCTACATTCCGATTTTTACTATTTTTTACCTCTATGACCTTGACCTTTGATCTTTGACCTAAAATTTTTTGCATATTTATGTTCCTCTTGACTAGACCTATACACTTGCCAAGTATCAAAAGTCTACCTTATATAGTTCAAAAGTTATAGCCAAGGTTAAAGTTTCGGACGCACAGACAGACACACAGACAGGAAAAAAACAATATGCCCCTGATCCTCGATCTGGGGGCATAAAAATAAGTGGTCTTTGAGACTTTCAGGAAATTTACCAAAATCGATATCTAATATTTTTGAAATTCATTTAGTTGAAATTTACCAAACTTGGAATCGCATTTTAGAATTCTAATTATTCAAAATCTCATGTTCTATCAAACAATTGCTAAAATACATAATTGTATGCTAAAATTTAAAAAAATATGAGTCTTTGACATTTTCAGGAAATTTACCAAAGTTGGAACCGGAATCATAATTCCTAAAGCTTATTACAAATCTGCAGACTATATGCAATAATTCGGACGGACGGACAGACAGACGGAGGGTATAACAATATCCCCGAACTTTCTTCGAAAGTGTGGGTATAAGAAGGTTCCTTCAGGGAAGGCCTCCAGGAATCATGCATGAAGTCCGCTAGTATCAGTAAATAACATTCATTTTATTAATTCATATGCAAAGCTTCAGAATCCAGGAACAAATACTTCACACAATTTCGATCATTACTGGATGACTTGAAATGCAAAAAAACAATTCGTGTATTTTTCTGTCTTGTGTGCAAATTTCTAAATTCCGAAAGCTATGGCACAGACAACTTTTATAGTACAATAGGTTAGTAACCTATGGCCAAGTTTCTCTAATCGAAGGTGTGGTAGAAGATTCAAGGGGAATCAATATTTTCCCAAAAAATCATGCCCTGAGGGGTCAAATGTTTTCAACCCCATCCCCCTTTCTGAAGTTGTCCTTAAAAGGGTGAGTTGTTGCCCAACTTCAGCTTCAAAGCCTAAATGGCGTAAAAAAAAATCATCAATTCAGCTGGCTGTGAGACGGGTACCACATGTTTACCCTACATCCAGTTTTGTGGGGTTCAATCTATTAGTGCATTATTTTTGTGACCTTCTTTTTCTCGTTTGTTTATTTGTTTTGTCTTTGACATGTTGTCTCTTTTTGTATTACATTTGAATTGCAATGTTTTTTCGATTTTTTATTTTATACTTTTTCCCTTTTCTGTCAGTTTGCTCCGGTATGCGTTTGCCAATACTAGTATACATGTATCAAATACAGACTATAACCTCACCCTGTCTGTTTGCGATTTCACATCTGCCAGAAAGACTATTTGTTGCATGGATGATATCTGATGTTTTGATAGTTGTAAACAGTACGCCCAACAGTGCTGTAAACAAAAGTAAAAGGTCAAATTACATTTTACCATATATCAGATAACCAATAGTCATGTACAGGACTTTTGGGTCGTTTTCGAATCGGAAAAAGTTCTATTACTTTACCAGAAAAATCAATACATTGAGATGGTAACACTAATCAATGAAAATAGTAATCCAGTCATTCCTTCTTACTGGTATTTGAGGTAATCATTTCCACCTTCAATCACACAAAGTTCCTATCTCGAAAGTCCCGTATTAGATGAGGTACTTTTAGTAATGCATGATATACTTACAACTTGTTTTATTCGCAAGTATTTCAATGTTGTTATTGTTTTTGATGTCAGATTCTCCCTTCAAAATGTATTTTGATATATGATCAGAGCCATACCTAGAGGCTAACATCATACGAGGCAGTGATTAAGAGTCGCAAATTGAGTCCCCGAATTAAAATACGACGACGCACACACATACAAAGATGAACAACACGGACTCGATGACCATGGGTTAGATCAGGTGCATTGGTGAAATTTTAACTATCTCGATTTGAGAAATATACGTAATAAATGTTAGAGATATATGACCAAATACATGAACATTGGGGAATGACCTCATATAAACGAATGGTTCTGATTGATAAACAAAATATTGCTCGCTAGAAGAGAAGTGATCAATAATTATTATTAATCAGTCATGTTTTACTATTGTTAATTTTATATTTGTCAGCAAAATGTACATGCTGTAAAAATGTATTGTTGTATCCAACAAAAATACATATCTGTCCTAATAATATCATCAGCAAAGAAAATGCATATTCTAAAAGGCAAACTCAGTTGATGGTATATGTGTACAATCAT
Source organism: Modiolus philippinarum (assembly GCA_002080025.1). Taxonomy (NCBI): domain Eukaryota; kingdom Metazoa; phylum Mollusca; class Bivalvia; order Mytilida; family Modiolidae; genus Modiolus; species Modiolus philippinarum. Next base: position 25,667 of record MJUU01018300.1, on the reverse strand, counting down.
GTACGGTTAAACCAGGAAATAACAAAGGGACGAAATGTAGAATCAATGCAAAAATCTAAGGCATTGAGAATATAACAAAAACATCCAGTTGCTTCGAAAGATCAAGTCTGTATTCCTGAGTACCATGAACATATTTATACAATTTAAGTCTTATCACAGAAATGCATATAAATCATTGTAAAATGGAGTATCTTGATTATAAAGCGGAAGAGATGACCTTCATTACTCAATATCTACCTTAAATATATCTATAAGTTGTTTACATATATCGTCTTCGTCTATATTTTTGCTGGCCAGTACTTCAAAAGCATCTGTCCATGAGTTATCATACAGGCTGTTGTATTTATCTGCTAATCTCTGGGGACGATTAGGATCACTTAGATCAGTGACAAACGGATTATCTTCCATAAGCTTCTCTCCAGCTATCTTACTTAAACTACGAAAAAAACAGTGTTTTTTTCAACAATTTTGTTCTTAATCATTAGTTAGTTCAAAGTCAGTACAATAATTTACAACAAAACTATCACTACCAATAAAGGGCTTTCAATTAACTGTTCTCACCAGGAAAGTTCTTTTTTTACACAAAAAAAAATCAGCCGACGAAGGACACATTGTCAGTTAGTATGGTGTACGATATCAAATCTTGAACTTAACAATTCTAGTAAACCAGAATTTACTAGAATTACTTGTATTTTTGAACAATTCTGGGACAGAATTTTAATCTAGAATTGTTCATTTCGAAAGACAATTCTGGCATTCCAGAATTGTACAACTTACAATTCTGGTAATTCCAGAATTGCAGATTAAACAATTCTGGTTTTACCAGAATTGTAAGTAATAGTTTACAATTCTGGCAAACCAGAATTGTAATTTGAACAATTCTGGTAGAACCAGAATTGTAATTTGAACAAGTCTGTTCGAAAAACAATTCTGGCATTCCAGAATTGTACAACTTACAATTCTGGTAATTCCAGAATTGCAGATTAAACAATTCTGGTTTTACCAGAATTGAAATAGTTTACAATTCTTGAAAACCAGAATTGTAATTTGAACAATTCTGGTAGAACCAGAATTGTAATTTGAACAATTCTGGTAAAACCGAATTGTAAATCGAATAATACGGTACATCGAGAATTGTATAACGAACAATTCTGGTACATCCAGAATTGTAAAACGAACAATTCTGGTACATCCAGAATTGAATAATGAACAATGCTGGTTCAACAAGAATTGTACATTAAACAATTCTGGCACAAGTAACAGAGTTGTAAATTTTTGAACAATTCATGTACAGTCTCACTGGGACCAATAGAATGGATGCAAAAATTCTTCTTTTATGGCAATGAAATTTGATTTGTTTTGATGTGGTTTGATTAACATGATTAAGCACACATGTACTTTATTTAAGTCATTACATATTGACTTAGATAAGGCACTTAATTGTGTCGCATCTATTCAAATCAAGTGCCACTGACATCAATAACTAAATAAGGAAATTCTTGAGTAGTTTAAGTAGCCAGACTGCTTTTCCTATATGACACTATGCTTGAAGAAAAATTGTCCCCCATGGTCTGTTTTTTCTAATGGATAAGGTGGGGACCACATAATTTATTTCACCCGGGGTGATGTTCAGTGACTTTTATAGCAAAAATGGGCGCCAGAAAAATATTTCTACAAGATCCCAGCCCACCCTCCCCGCCCCCTGAAAATCAAATGGTGTATGCCTACTGATTTCTTCTGGAAGTTACATGTATAAAGCTTTGGAAACAACAGCAATGTTCAAAATTCCAGAATTGCACAATTTTTGAAACCAAAACTGTCCAGAGTCATCCAGGTGCAAATCTGGAATACCAGAATTTTCCAGAATCTTCCAGAATTGCGCAATTCTGCTATACCAGAATTGTGCAGAATCTTCCAGAATTGCGCAATTCTGGAAAACCAGAATTGTCCAGAATCTTCCAGAATTACACAATTCTGGAATACCAGAATTGTCCAGAATCTTCCAGAATTGCACAACTCTGGAAAATTCTGGAAGAGAAAGGATTCTATCTATTCTGGTATTCCAGAATCTTCCAGAATTTTCCAGAATCTGCAATTCTGGAAAATTCTGGTAACAATTCTGGTATGCATAATTGTACCAGAATTGTACAATTCTGGTAGTACCAGAATTGTGTTCATATTCTTTACTTTATCCAATCTATATTGTAGTGCGTCACGCTAATTATTTATCATCAATTAAAACGTAGATAATCATTGCCGTTGTTGAATGTTATGGTAAAATTCTATCTTATTTATAATTTGTTGATATCAGTAGGTATGTCTGTATTCATTTGGGATCCAGTATGCCCCACCTTATGGGCACCGTGGCATCCATGTTTGCCTTCAAGCATACATCAGAACTCCTATATCGGAAGTCCCGCGTTTGTATCACAACTAGTCCACTAATCCAGATCTTATTAATGCATGTTTATTTTATTTTTTTATTTGTGTTCCTGTTTGTGATCAGCGCATAATGTTTAATTGCACTTTTCTGTAATACACGTTTTTTTTCTAAATTCACAACTTTCGAAAAATTGGGTTCCAAAAAGAGGGTTGAAATCTATTTTTTGACATTTTTTGTCATTTTTTGCATTTTTCTACACAAAATTCAATTTGTTCTCCAGAAATGGTGGTTCCATCCCCCTCAATTGGTCAATGGCTTATCTGTTTCGATTAAAGCTCATTTGTAATGCAGTGAGTCTTATTCATAACTTATTTTTATGCTGTTATAGTTTCACATATGAACTAAAGATACAAATTACCTTGTACGCAATCTATCTATCTCGGAACGAAGATCTGAATTCTCTATATTTAGTTGGTTAACTTGACATTTTAGTCTCTCGTTTTCATCCTTTAAAGTGTTGTCAAGTTGGTTGCCTGATCTTCGTGTTAATTCAGAAACCATTACTTGATGATCATGGTAAAGTTTCTTCTTTTCAATCTCTTCTTCATTTAACCTAACGATCAGTTTGTTAAATTCTTTTGACAGATGAAATATTTTGTCTTCCTTATCCTTTAATTCTCTACAAAACAAAAAAGACAAAAGCAAAAATATTGTACATTCTTTATGATTAAAAAAAACAGAGATTCGGATCTCAAAGTAACGATCGGATGTCCTCACAAACATTTACGAGGTGTTATCAACGAAAGGTCCCTGGCCTTGAAGACATCACTTGAATTATCTCCACTTCAAATCGGACGCAGAGATGCTACAAAACACCATAAGGAACACATCAGACGATCCCACTGGTTCTACACGGCGTACCAGAGGCTCCTAGGAGCCAGAATCGCTCTTGTAACATAACAAAGTTTGTTAAGGCAGCCATTTAGCTGCATGGGTGGTGACTCTTTGGATGCAATTTTTATAGGAATCACTCAATACGATCCAATACGAGTTTGGATCAAACTGAACAAGTCGTACCAGACAAGACTTTTACATAGAATGCTAAGCCAAAATATATTTGACTGTGTTTGTCATCTTGTTTGGCAGTTAATTGATAAAAAGGGAATCTACTGAATGATTATTCCACTTTGATTTGGTACAGCCAGGATAAGTTTAATGAATTTTACAAGTGGTCTTTTGTAAAAGTATGCTCTGCTGTGGCAGGTTGGCAAGCAAGGGATCTTTCAAACGACCATTCCACAAAAGAGTAGTTGAAAAGGTGAAATGTTCCAAACAAAGGAAAATTTAAATTCATATTCTATGGATTTTTTTTAGATGAGTAATCCTTTGCTCGGGACTTTCCAAATGTCATTGACAAAATTCTGTTCTGTTTGCTACAATGGTTTCAGAGATTTAATATTTCTTTATGGTTAAAGAAAAAATCTTCATGCAGATGTATCAAGGAGTGATTCGGTGTATATATATATAAGCTATTCTTCACGGGATTCTAGCAGTCGATAATTCCGCACTATAAAATCAAGTTTCGACGCTTATATTTTCTTTGGTAATTGTAAAATTATCAACATGTATATATTTGCGTTAGTAGTAGGGTGTGAGGTTTTTTACGCATCCCAAAAACCCAAGGAGGCAGGGAGGGAGCCAAATAAGGACAAACCCCATCCCTTTGCGACGTCACCGTATCATATGACTCAAGTGATTCAGACCAGCTGACCTAATATGGTAAGGACGCGTAATCAATGACTCAAGTACCATGATTCATACTACCCGTATGACTCATATTAGCTGACCGAATAGACGCGTTCCCTATGACTCAGATTCATGACTCATACAACTGGATATGTCTTGTTGTGTTATGGCCGACAAGATGACTAGACGCTCTACACGACGTCACCGAAAGTGGAAATGAGGTTACCAGTTTTGGAAATGGTGGGGATATCACGTGACCATTTATGGAAAACAAATCCAAATATGGTAAACGCTTTATCGATTTCCGGTAGCATCCTCGCCTCCGCCCTAGATGTAGCTGCGTAGTCTCGAATGTTCGGACGTTCCAGGCGTCAGGTCGACCACCAGGTATCCGTAAGGCATCTTCGTAGCCTCTTCGAGGATACTGCATCAAGAGATGTCTGTGCTTCGGGTAAATCTGTCTTCCCAGCGTGGCGACGGGTTGGCGATCTACGGGATTGTCGAAGAGAACGAGGTTGTGGTTGTTTCTTCTCTGGGTCGGATCTTTGTCGAAATACAGGTTCTGATTCACAGTGACCACCGAAAGGTTCCGATGACGCGATCCTTTCGTGAATAGGTCGTTGATGCGGGGATCTCTGGCCGAGGTCGTCATCAGGTCGTCCAACACGAGCAAGTTCCTGGTCTACGCGTCGTAGTAGTGGTCTGTGTCAAAATTGAGCGGGATACCGTGAACAAATTCCACTTTTGGAGCCACCATTTCCGATCTCGTCGTAAAGAGGTTGCCAACGCTTGTAGAGGCAGACGATCCTCTCCAGGACCGGACAAAACGTCGACCGGTCTCTCCGTAACATTTCCTTTACGAAATACGTCTTGCTGCAGGAGGTCGGACCAGAGACGATTGTGGTGAACGGTTGTCGAAACTGGAAACTGCCTTCCATCTTCTGTGGTGGTGGTAGGCTTTCCATCTTCTGTGGTGGTGGTGGGCTTTTCATCTTCTGTGGTGGTGGTTGTGATGTTGATGGTGGTGGGCATTGCATCTCCTGTGGTTGTGGTGGTGTTGGTGAGGGTGGTGGTGGTGGCATTTCTCCAAATCCATGATTATTTCGACGATGCCTCAATATGGCGTCTCTCCTGGAAAACTGACGATGGCAGGTAGGATACTCCATAATCATGTCGAAAGTGGTTCGGTTCCTCTTATAACTTTTCTCCGAAAGTGAAGCAAGCAGAACACGCGATCGTCTTTGCAGCGGCATACTCGTAGACGATCGTCTCTCGGGGTGATTTCTAACAAGTCTAAATCACCTCCCTTCGTCGTGCATTAGATCGGTCTCTCGAATACCACTTCCGTCGTGTCTTCGTTTCTCATGGCTACGGATTGAAGCAGCGGAAGGTTGACTTCTCTGACATAGGATTCGTCCCTCGCCACATCTGAACACCGTACACCCTCCGTGTCGGACTTTCAAAAGCCGGAACAAACGTCATTTCCAACAGTTCACACTCCCATCTGCTATTGATCGAATGCAATCGAGGTAGACCAATTCTGAACTGCCCTCCCCTTTTCTCCGGAAAAGGATGCAGCAAGTCGGCACTGTTGACGAATAAGTATAACTCGTCTTTGGTTCCGTAGAGCTATCGATACAACCACTCTTATAATCTTTGGTGGTGGTGTTGGTGATGGTTGCTGTGGTGGTGATGGTGGCTGTGGTGATTGTAATCTTAATGCAAAGGTGTCCATTAGACTTACTAAATATTGTCATACAGTTCTCGTACGTATTCACATTCAAAAATCACGGGATAAATGTCATGTAAGTCTTTGTTGTCTTTGACACCGGTGATCATCATTTTCCCGGATAAATGACAGATAAAATGAAGTTGCTTGCGACAAAACATCACGGAGTCAAACAGTTCGGGTTCTTAGGTGAAATGAAGAGGTAATTGAGGAGGATCTATCCTTCCGATCAATTGATGGGCGTCTGACGCTGTAATCACTCTTATGTTTCTAAGTTCCATCCCGAATAAGAGCTTTTGAACGAGTCTGGCGTCGGAGTCTCCGACGGCCTTCCCGAAAAAACGAACACTTTCCGTTACAGTTGATCTTTCCGGAAGAAAATAATAAACAGTTTTCTTTGATCCTCTTGTGGTGTCAGATGAACGCGGAAAACGATCGTGTATCGTAACGCACGTTGGCGAGTCTGTACGTTAACTAACGCAGGTCGACGGGACATACCAGATCTCCCTACACTACCACATTAGTTATGTGCATTCCAGGAGTTCTACCAGAGCCGTGCAATCGCTAGATCTCAACGCTTCCACGAAGGTATGGAAAGCGTTCGGTCCTCTTTTGACGAAGATGGTCAACAGCTGACGGACTTCTTTTCCGTATTTTGGTAAAGGACGTCTTCTGTGTGTTCGTCCGAGAAAATATGTTTCTCTCGCAAGTACCGAACCACTTCTTCGACGGGGGGTTTCCGCTACCAATCTGCCGAAATTCTTGAGCAGTTTTCTTTTGTCATGTGCATCCATGTGGAAGTTCTCACCAAGACTGAAACCGACTTTTTGTGCATGTGGCTTCAGTTTGATTGGATGGGTACGACGATGACCACGTGTCTTTTGTACTGCCAGTAAAAGTTTTGGACAAAATGAATCTCCTCTGACGAGTCATATCGTAATGTTCTTACCTTATTTTTGGATATACATGTATATCATTCCAACGGAAGGCAATTACAAACGATGGCTGTCCAAATTATTTGTGTACTAATGAGTCATGTTGTATCGTCCTAGCCTTATCTGAAGTTTTAATCCTGACCATATTAGGTCAGCTGGTCTGAGTCATAAGGTTGGTATGAATCATGGTACGTGAGTCAATAGGCTACGCGTCCCGACAAAATTAGGTAAGGAAGTATGAGTCGCACGGTTAGTATGAATCCTGGTGCGTGGGTCATAGGGTTTGACCAAATTTGGTGTCTGAGTCATGGATTTGTGTCATGGGTTATGCGTCCGGACCATATCAGGTCAGCTGGTCTGAGTCACGTGAATCATATGACACGGTGAGGGGGCGGGGTTTGTCCTTATTTGACTCCATCCCTGCCTCCCTGGGTTTTTGTGGTGCATAAAAAACCTCAAACCATACTACTAACTTTGTAGATTGGTTGTGCTGTAATTTTGAAATTCGGCCTACCAACAGTGATAAATCAGATATTCTTTGTATTTTTGTATTTAATTAATGAGTTGGCTGGTGTGGAACTCATACCCAAACTAGTGCTATATTCTTTATTTATAATTAGTATAGAAATATGATGAGCGAAGCGAAGGATAAATTAAGAGTCTATTGTTATAATCACTGGATGCTATGCTTTTTTTATAGCTGAAACAAATACGAAATCTTAGTAAAACACCTTCCACAAACCACTCCAGCACAACGTGGTTCATTTAGCTTTATCAATTGGTGATAAGTAACTTTTTACAGTATAGCTTAGCATGACCTTCAACAGATACAATTTGCGAAAATCCTGTAAGACATTCTTCATATTGCTATCTCGTTTTGATGCGCTTCACTCAAGAAAAGACGGAATTTCCTACATTCACGGAAGATATCCTCATCGTTCATCCACTCTCTTGTAAGAAACTATTTCTTCCAAAAAATCTTATCTTTAATGTGCCAAAACATTTTATGCAGAACTGCCAGAAGTAAAGACCACACCCATTTTGGCATACTTTCAACAGTGACGTCATACCTCCCCTTCAATTAATCCTTCACTAGGAATGATACAACTGCCCAATTATCGAAATTGTACAAAGGTGCTTTCGCGGAGGTCGTCGTGCATATTTAAGAACAGATTTCCTGATGTTGTTGAATATTAGTTTTAACAAATAATCATACGTTAGCACTAATGGTATATGTCAAAACATCTTTTGCAAAAATTAAATGTTTATTATTTTTTTAAATAGCTAATATATATAATAAAAATATACTTATAAACAATCTAAACTGCTCTTTGTACAGTTCAAGCTCCATTTACATGTATTCATGTCTTTTAATGAAAATGGATTTCAGCCCATATTGACAAGGGAGGAAGAAGAGTATGAAAACAATTAACATCTTCAAAACATGTAAAAACCAATATCATTTTACCTGCTATCTTAAGCACTATTACTATAATGAGCTGTGAATATCTGTAATTCTTTTTCTGAGCTCCAATGCGGCATATGACCGTAAATTTTTAATGGTATGATTGAAATAATTCCTGCAAGATTAGTTCAGCAGTTTCAAACAGTTATTCTTTTTTCCTGAAAATGTAGCCCTTTTCAAAATGAACATTTCAGTTCTTTAATTTTAACCTCCATCTCCAATAGTTTTTGAAGTACAAGACCATATGTAAAACAACGCACAAAAATAAGACTAAATATATTTAAAAGTTTGTAATTGTCCCACTTCATTTTATGATTGATATGAAAAAAGGACTGTCCATGGGTTGGAATAACTCCCGTGCATCCCCCACTTCCAAACCCATCTATTTTTTTTTTAAGTTTGCTTACCATCTTTCTTCAAAATGTAACATATTATCATGAGCATAACCTGCACGCAATAGTGAATCATATCTCCATTTAGGACCCACCTGACAAAATTTCGAAAAGGAGTATGTACGGTAAGGGCCATATTTGGCCCCGGAAATTAAGAGCCTTATATTTAATAAAATCATGTCTCAAAATTCAATTCAATATCAGTATGTAATGAACTTCGACAGTTTTTGCCAAAGTCTTTTTTGTTTGTAGAAGAAATAGACCTCCAAAATTGGACAAATATAAGCATTTTCACAAAATTTGACTAAAATGACCAAAATCCTAACATATTTCAGTAAAGGAAACATAGAGCGCATGCCTGTGCCAATGAGATTTTTACATGAAAAGTTTGCAATTTTATATACTTTTAACATATCAAAAAATTTCATTGGCACAAGCATGCGCTCTTTGCTTCCTGTATCAAAACATGACCAAAAATGTACGAATATTTGTCGATTTTCTGTATATTTGGATGAAGCATGATATTTGTAACGTCACAATCAGGATTTGATGACGTCACTGTATCAATTTACTTGACTTTTGATTTAAGCAATATATTAACTGTGTTATACCAAGTAAAATTTAAAGGAAAACTCTGATTGAAAATATAGCTATGTTTGGGGGCTAAATATGCCTCCTATCGTACATACTCCTTAGTTTTTTCAAAGATTTTTTTTCAATTGCTTCAAAACGTTGACTGCCATCTCTCATTCATAACAAATTCGCAGTAAGTACAGGCTTTACACAGAATACATTAAGTGACATTTCAATACCAAATATCTTCTAAAAAGCCATAAATCTTACCAATATAATATAATGACGACCATCTTACGATTTTTCTTGAAACTGTGCAATAGACTCGAAAAGGATATGGAGCAAATGTACATGAGACAAATTCTCTACAAAAAAGTTCATCGTCTTTCTCTAAGACATATTTTCGTTTACTTTTTTTTGCGAAATAATGAAAATCTTGAAAAAAAAGAAATTCCGAAAATTTCCATTTTGCACCCATAGCCGACACAATCCCATACATGACGTTATTTGTACTTATTTAAGCATTTGTGTGTTTTAACGGTTTAACATGCATTGGCTTTAAGTTAAGAAGTTTGAGACAATCTGCAGGCTCGAAAAATTCATAATTTGTGCCCTTTCATGTTAATAAAAACACGACAATTTCAAAATTTGTGCCCTTTCATGTTAATATAAACACTTAAATGAATAATATTTAGAAACAGTCCCTAATTTTTAGAGGGGAGTATGCTTATGTCTACATTTGTAAAATTAATAGAAGATTTAAAAAAAATATTTGGACATATTTTGTTACTTAAGGTGGTTCGGTAGTATTCCGCCATTTTGATTTCATGTTTCATGCTTTGATAGGTATTTTTTATTAAAGAAATATACAAACATTTTAAAATTTGGAATAAATGTTTCAAATAAATCGCTTAAAACACAAATAATTGGCCCATTTCTCTTAGTCTAGCATTCATTGTAGACGAAAAATTCAGAATAGTCTTTTTACACTGTAAAATTCTTTGAAATGAAAGTTTAAACAAGGGGAGGGGGGGGGGGGGNGGGGGGTAATTTCAACAAATATTTTACAAAGAAATCACTATAAAAAGTTTGATTTTGTGAAATAATTACATAATAAGTCCCGTGACCCCCATTTTTCTTTTTGTTTTTATAAAGTTCAATACAGGGGCTAGCCAATATATAAAATTAATCAAAATCCTCATGGATGTAACGTGAATAATTTTTTAAAATGATAATTTTCCTTAACATTTCAACTAAAAGATCACCATTTTCGGTGAAAGATTGAGAGCTTATATGGCTCGTGACCCACAATTTTATTTTATTTTTTGGAAGTTAAATTTTTGAAGTTTTAATTTTGCAAACTATTGAAAAATTCTGATGAACTTTGCTTATTCACCTTATCAACACATTTTTACATCGGCAATTAAAAGATATACATTATACTAACATTGAATAAAGGGCTACGCCGAGCGCAGCATGATACGACCGCAGCATGTTGACCACTGAAATTTAAACAAGTGTTATTTTAAAGTAAGTATGGACATACTAAACAGCTTGACACAATAATTAGATGGACACAATAAGGAGATTGACCCAGTAATTAGCTGGACACAAACTAGGGAATTTATAATAGTAGCCCTTATGACTCCTTATGATTCCTCTTTGACCCCTTATAGCTGGGAAACAGTAAGAGCTACGCCAAATCCATTGACATACTGCTGAAAGCTTAAATCAAGAGGAATCCATAGGAAAAAATTCTGTCGAAATCCGATGAAAAATAAAAATTTTCGGTAATCTGCAAATTTGCAGTTTTGGCTCCTTTGACCCCTTATAGCTCGGAAACGGTAATAGCCTTCGCTAAATCCATTGACATACTACTGAAAGCTTATATCAAGAGGAATTAAAAAAAATGGAAGAATGTGTCCATGGGACACGGATGCCCCCGCCTCCTTGCAATCGAAACCCATAAATTATTAAAGGCATAACTATATACAATATATATTTATCAAATATCATTAGAAAGGATCTTTCTCCTGTGATAAATAGGCACTGGAACTGGTTTGGTTTTGATATAATGTGTAGTTCCAACAAATAATCTGAGAAACAGTCTTATATGTAATACTAATCTATTTTTAGCAACTGTGACCTTGACCTTGGTGGTATCAACGCTAAAATCTATGGGATAATGTCTATTGTGATAAGTAAGCAAGTGACCAAGTTTGGTTTTGATCAGATGCAGAATACTCAAGTAATCGTTCGGAAACCAAAATTTTATTGAAATTTTAGTCTATTTTTAGCAACTGTGACCTTGACCTTGG